>PVJI01000723.1:0-230881 GCA_004026765.1 Micronycteris hirsuta | reverse complement strand
GGCAGCCTCAGGCCTTCCCAGGGTGTGGTCCCAACTCTGCCCCACAGCAGTGCTCTCGGCTTCCCCAGAATGTCCGAGGCAGGGAACATTGCAAAACTGCTATTTCTCATCATCAGTGTTGTTAATATTGTCGTTATTTTATGAGCTTGGCAAGCGATCAGGAAATTAAGGGTAGAGTATGTGATAAACAGAATATATTTCAACAAGTGTTCATAGTATCATTACTATGTAACATCTAGCAATAGTGAATGCATTTCACTTTTTGGCATAATTTTTCTACACAGGGAAGAATTATCAGCAACTTCGTCTTTCTAAACAAGGCTTTCCTTTTTTATTTTCTTATCTTTCCATCTTCTCTTGCATTTCATTAAAAAACCCATTTCTTTTGAAAGTTCATATATTCACAAAGAAGACAGAATAGTTTAATAACTACCTATATCCCAGCTGCTAGGGTCAGCAATGCTCAGTATTTTGCTTCTCTTGGTTCTTCTGCCTCTTTTCTCTTTTTCACTCTTCCCTGTAATATTTTAAATCAAATTCTTGAAATCATGTCATTTCACTTCTAAATATAAATATATGTCCCACTATAAGACGGGCATTTTCTTATACAAAGACAATACCATCATCACATCTAACAGAATTAATAATTCTTTCATAGTACTTAATATCCAATCTGTGTTCACATTACCCAGTTACCTCAAAAAAGTCCCTTTATGGTTATATTAAACAAAATCAGGTCCAAACAGGATCCGGCCCAAACAAGATCCACACGTTGCACATGTCTTAGGTCCCGTTCAATCTAGAAAAGTCTCCCTCCCCTCCCTACCAGGCACCGTCTGGTTTCGAAGCCAGATGGGACAGTTCATGGGTGGGTCTGTCAGTCACACGGCAGCACCTGGGCGGTGCTCCAACTTTGATGCTAAGATGAATCAAGGAATTCAAGTGCTGGCATCTCAGCCTCCCACCCTGGAGCTGCTCACCCACATTTTCCCCGCTGGTTTTAGCATCTTCTGGTGATCAATGCCCGTGTCCATTATTTCATTGGAGGTGACAAACGGTGATTTGATTTTGTAATGCCACCATTCATTGTGCATTTTTTTTGACCTTGAATTATTTTGTAAAGAATGCTTATTCACCAAAGACAGCTGTTTCCTTACCCAGAAATATAGGTAATTCAGAAGAGGCAGCACAATATAGTCGTGATCACTCTGGATAAGGAACACTTTCACACGGCATGCCGCCCTCCAGTGACTCCCGCCGCGCTCAGAGCAGAAGCCATGTCTTTCATAGTGACTGAGGCCTCACGTGATCACCACTCTCTCTTACCCCTGAGCTCATCACCTGCCACTGTCCCCGTGGTCACTCCACTTCAGCTCACTGGCTTCCTGGCTGCCTTTACTGTCTGTTCCCTGTGCCTGGAGTACTCCCCAGGGAAAGTCGTCGGGCTCCCTCGTCTCTTTCTTCAGGTCTCTGCCCAAGAGTCACCTTATCAAGGAAGCTCTGCCTGGCCCCCTACACAAAACAGCATTCCCTACCCTTTCTCACTTCCCCAAGTTCTCCCGGATAACTTATCACACAGGGGAGAGCGATAAGGGTCTCTGGGACCATGTTCCTAGGGCCCTTCTCCAGGTCCACTGAACTGAAACCTGGGGTTGGGCCAGACATCTGTATAAAAAACCCTGCAGTAACTCTGACGGTTCCCAAATGTAAGGACCACTGCAGTGGACTTTACAAATGTTCTATCATTTAATCCTCCTAATAACCCTATGAGGTAGGTATCATTTTAATACCCCATTTTAGAGATGACAAAACTCACCCCTGGAGGTTCTGACTCGGGGGTCCGGGCAGGGTCCCAGACACTGCATATGTGGCTTGGGGCCCGCAGTTTGAAAACCAGTGCTCTGAACACTGTGGGTAGAGTTTCACACATATTAACCCTGAGACCCCACAATTAACAATCCCTCTGCAGCTCTGGCATATAAAAATAAAACAAAACAAAGCTATATTACAGCTTATAACACCTGTTGGCCACTGACATGTGATTTTTTTTCCACTGAAGAAAATTCTTCCAATGTCCAAAGAGCAAGCCAGGCAGAGGCATAAAAGACCTGAAGTTGCAAAGAAATTCAATTCTCAGACTATTTCAGCTGAAAGGAAACTTGGAGAACACCCACCAGGGCTGGTGGAGTCAAATACCAGGCAGATAAGAAATGTGCCAAACTGACCTGGTGTTAGGGGTGGGGCCTGCGGCAAATCACCGAGTTTAAAGGTCTTTAAATTCAATTAGAAAATAAAACACTGTCTAGGTCACACAAAACATGACAAGGGTCAGGATCTGGCCGCACACTGCCAGCCCGCAGACACTAAACCTCACCCAACCTGTTCATTTTACTGAAGGGGAAAGTAAGGTCACAAGAGTTAGTTGGTAGCAAAAGCAAGACATGAATTCTGAGCCTGGGGAGCTTCATGCCTGCAGAACACAAATCACTTGGATGGCTTCTAGTTTATTTTTAAAGAGAGATTCCAATAAAAACAAGAAGCAAACTTGATGTGACATAAGGCAGTTAAAATTAGCTCTCTCCACCTCCACCAAATCAGGAAACCCCTCTGTGCTATTTCAACCTAACGACAGCAGCCAACTAAACCAAGGGTCAGAGAGCCAGCCACTGTGAAGGGATTTTCAAGAAACAGGTCCTTGGTGAGGGGATATATTGGCCAGGAGGAGCAATAAAAGCTTTTCCTCCCCACCCAAGAGAAATGGTGTGTCCTCAGCAGCAGGACCTGAGACACTCTAAGACCCAGTGCCATCCTGTTGCAGGGCCATCTTGTTTCTGACACATCAGCTGTGAAAGTGCTGCACAGGAGGGGCAGATGGGATGAGAATCTTGACACTACAGAGCAATAGTCTCAGCCAAGTCCTGGCCTGGACTTAAGTGATAACGCCCCCTCTGTGGCGAGGCCTCTTGTCTCAAAGCCTCTGAAGGCACAAGTCTGCAGTCCCATCCAGGGGTGTCCAAAGGTCATGCTGCATTTACCACACCCACACACACACGCACCCTGCTCTGTTAACAGTGTGGGCTTGGTGAGCAACACGTTTATAACCATCAGGTAACAGAATACTCCCCTGCTTAAATCCCCACTGTGGACGTCCACTCCTCACAGCTCAATTTGAGTTCACAGCACAGGACAAAGCCCAACTGTGATCTCCACTTTACTCAGCCGTGTGGCCTGGAGGCAGCCACTTACCCTCTTAAAACCTTAGTCAGGCCCTGACGGGCGTGGCTCAGTTGGTTGGGCGTCATCCTGCAAATCGACCTAAGATTGCCAATTCCATTCCTGGTTGGGGCACTTGCCTGACTTTTGGGCTGGGTCCCTGGTTGGGGTGCATGTGAGAGGCAACCAATTGATATTCTCTCACAGATTGATGTTTCTCTCCCTCTCTTTCTCCCTCCCTTCCCCTCTCTCTAAAAATAAGTAAACAAAACCTTAAAAGCAAGCGAGCACACAAACAAACCTTAGTCAGGGTTCCCCTTCTCTCCTGGAAGTGAGAGGTGTGTATCCCCTTGGTGGGGGGCTCTCTCTAAAATGTATAAAGTTCTGACCCCAAGGACTCAAACCTGGACCTGAGGAGCACTACATTGAAGTGCTGCTCTGCTGTATTTCCCAGAGTGGCTGTAGGAAGCAATATGAAATGCATACCCAGAGATCTGCACCTCACCCAACTCAGCAGTTAAGCAAATGTTCCCAGCAAACTTGGAATCAAAACATCCACCCAAACATCTACTCCAGGTGGTTGGAGGGAGGAGACAGGGCCTCACCACACGTTTCTTCTCCCATCGTCACACCCGCATTATTGCTCACCTGCACTGCTCCAGTGGCTTTCCCGGAAGGTGTTCCCCTTAATCACCTGACACAGCTGACAGATTACTTCCCCAAAGTGCAGCTCAGCTATATTTCAGCATCCCTGCAAATGCCAAGTCAAGTCCCAATTCTGAGCATGCCATTAACGGTTCTCTCTGATTTCATCCCAGCCCTGTTTCCCTTCTTAACTCTCTGCTCTCTCCACATAACTCCATGTTCCTGGCAAATCACATTGTTTCAAACCTTATACTGCCTGCCACTCCCAGCCCCTCTGCCTCTGTCCACTGAAACTCCTTCTCCCCATTAAGGATCAGCTTCTCCTGCATCTTCCTCCATCTACTACCAACTGCCAGGCCAGTTGTAATCTCCTCCTTCTGGACCGCACAGCACTCTACGGCCGCATTCCAGAGCCTCGGCTTCCCCTTCCCTTGTACCTGTCATGTGCCCCCCACAACCATGAGCTCCTTGAGAATGAAAACCTTGCTTGGTCCCCTCTGCATTCTTCTTCCCCTTCTTCTTCTTACCAGTATAGAAGTCTTTTATTTTTTTTCACACGTATCATGTCATGAATTCATAGGGATTGGCTCAGGCTCCTTCCCACTGGTTCTTATACAGTATGCTTCTCTGGGAGGGGCAGGCTGACACCTCAGCTGAACCCAGATACCCTCTCTTTGACTTTCTTCTTTTTCTGATCATTTTCCTTCACCTGTTTCAGGAAGCTATCTCAGCTCTGAGAGTGCTTAATATGCTCAATACGCACATTAATTCTCCCAGCAAGAACCTTGCCCTTGTTCACAACAATGCCCGCTGCATGCTCGGTGACAATGCACTCTTCCAGTTTCGCCGTGGTAATGTTGGTGGGGCTTTCCTTTTTGAACAGTGCCCCGTCCCTTGATGTCTGCAATATCACCTTTCTTGTAGATTCGCATGTATGTAGCCAAAGGAACACCTCTGTGTTTTCTAAAAGACCTAGAGAACAGAGAGTAGGCGCCTCTCCTCTTTCCCTTTGTGTTAAGTAATTTTGGCTAATTACTGGAAGATGGCGACTCTGACCGAAAAGAAGCTCTCTACCTCCTTCTTAATGTCTAGCCCTGTATCCCACACCTATCAGATGCTCAATAAATGCTGGATTAAAACGACAAAAACAAAAAGAGGCACAAATTTCCATGGGAGCCAAAGAACTGGGTCATTTAAGAAAGGACTGCAGCAGGTACTAAGCACCTTTACATGAAGGCATGAAGGCCTGTCATGAATGGAACCTCTGAGGGCTCTTCGCACTGAAAACAAATGCACCGAGCTCCTCAGCACTGCCCAACCACAGAAAAGCCAGTGGGCCTGTCTGGTAGCGCGGGTCTCCACCACACCCTAGCTGGGCTCCCAACGGGCACTGCTGCCTCAGGTAGAACATCTACCGAGCTGCCACCATGGTGTTAGTAGGGACAGTTTTTAGCATGTAGGGAGGGTCTGCATGTGTTAGACACTGTGCATGGCACCTTTTATTTTTATTGTTGGAAGGAAACCATGAGGTATGTAATTATTTATTTTTTTGACAGATGGGATGAACAGGCTTGGAGACTTTCAATAACATACCTAGGTTCACGCTAGACCAGGTTCTTCACACACATCTTGTTTAAATTTCATCTGCACACCCTCCCTCTTTGGTAGGTGTTATTCTAATTTGAGGCTCAGGGAAATAACTCAGTGGCTCTCCGTGGGCCCTGCTGAGAAGGTAACAGGAGGGAAAGGGGCAGGATCCAGATGAGCAATCCCTGTGTGGAACCTACAAGGGGTACAGCAACCAGTGAGGGAGAAAGGAACAGCGAGGCTCTGGGTTTGGCTCTGCCTCAGTGACTCATGAGTAGTCCCTCTGGTGCTAAGTTTTCTCATTTGTAAAAGGAATGTTAAACAAGATTACAAAGGAGATTAGCATATGCCACTCTAAAATATGCCACTTTGGTGGAAGGATTGTTTTGAGCTGAAGGCAACTGAGGAACAGCAGACACAAGAAAAGCTCTTGACCCCCTTTCAGTCTAAAGGCAGGGCATACATTTTCCTTTGTGAAGGTGTCCCTCTTTCCTTCTCCACCTGTACCAGGGAGAGGAGACTGGACAACCCTTATTACTGGGGGTGACACGGATTTGAGTCCACATAACACAGCTCACTGAAATAGCCCTTATTTTCCATTTGTTTCCCTATATATTTGCCTCTCCACAACTTACCACCCCTTTAAGTCTGAACCCTTTTCCTTTGTCTTGTTACTTCCCCATAAATTTATTGCTCTTCATTAAAATGGCATATAAGCTCTTAAGCCTAACTGCTTCTTTAAGTTTTCACTTCCTTTTCTGCGAGACCTGTGTGCATATAAAAATTAAAATATTAAACTCAAATAAAATTTGTATGCCTTTTCTCCTGCTAATCTATTTTTTGTCGGTTTAATTTACAGGGCTCCATGTACTGAGCCTAACAGGGTACAGGAAAAAGCTTTTTCTCCCCTGCTGTTATATCCTCAAAATGGTAACATTTCATACTTGCGTGATTGTTTTTGTCATAATTATAAAAAAACACTGTTAGAGAATTAAAAGTCTGTACAAAATTAGTGGTAGCATTGAGATGAGCTCAATCTTACAAGATAGCCTTTTGAATTTCTTGTTTTGTCTGAGAATGTTGGCCCTTTCTGCTCACAGTCACTACTGCACCAAGAGTACTGAGCTGGACAGTAAGGGGCAAGAGAGAACCCAAGGCAGGAGCTCCAGAAAGAGAGCTCGGGGGTCTAGGGAAGCTCAATATAGAAAGTGACCCCTAGACTGAAACCTGAGCGGTGTGGCAGAGGTGTCTGATGAAGGGGTGGGGAGAGGGAATGGTAGGGTCCAGGGGAGACAGTAGCTAGTCATTCCTTAGGTGATAAAATGGCTTTGTGGCTATTATTCCCACTACGACTAACATCCTTATCAGCCTCCTACCAGAGTTTTGAATCCTTTAAAACCTCTCTTAAATTTTGACAAAAACAAAACTCGTATGCTTTTTCCTGCTCTGCCCCTCACCTGCAATCTGATGACCCAGCACCATGCGCACCGGTGGAGACTGAGGGTGATCTGTCTCCAAAGACTCAGTCAAGTTTCTCTTCCTGTTTCAGTTCACTCCCCAGGTGCTGCCCTGGCCCAGGCTCCACCCTATCCCTCCTGGGGTGAGAGCCTCAGCTTTCAAGCTCATGATGCTTGTGATTCAAAACGAGTCTTCCACAAGAGTATATCCACAGGAGTCTTCCTTCCTTCCTCTTGTTCCCTACAGGCTGTCCCACAGAAACAATACTAGCCAAGACAGACAGACTGGAGAAGGCAGTAGAAAGAGCAGAAGCTTTGAAATTGGTTGGACTTTCCATGGTCCAAGCACCAGCTATGTGGCATTGAGCAAAGGACGTCACATGCTCGTGAACTGCTGGTGAAACGATCACAGGCGCTACCTGGAAGACTTGGTGTGGGAGTTAAAGAACACGATGATACAAGGCAATTGCCTGGCATGTTTGCTCTGCTGCCTGGCACAGCACATTATTGCAGTAATTCAGGGACACAGTTCAACCACCACAACAGAGGCCACGACAAAATGCTCCTGTAGTTAGTTCCAGGTGACCCTGATATAAATGAACTTCTGTAAAAGTTTATAATCCTTGTGAAAGCTGAGGACTTTTTGCATAAGAATGGTGACTTCCAAAGGGACTGGAATTCTAATCACAGTATAAGGGCCTTTCTAAATGACTCATTGTGTAAAGGACAAAAACGATTTTCAAGGTCCCATGTGAAAAAGGAGGAGACAATTGCCATAGCAAATGTATAAAGCTGTCTGTATGAAAAATGGACGGGGCAGATGGGAAAGGACAGCCCCCCATGTGCCAGAGATGGGAGCACCAAAACATTTTTCCCAAGGTATTTGTGGTTTTGATGAGATCGGGTTGGAAGGGATACGTTAGTATTTGGAAAGCAGAAATAGAGGTAATATAGGTTTAAAGTAATTCTATTTAAAATAGTGTTTTACACTACATTCCTTCTTAAGGACAATGTTAAATGATCAGAAGCCCCGACTTGTATGTTCCACGTGACCATGCACACCATCGTCACATATACATGTCCCAACATTCAGGACTATTCAGAATGACCTGCCGTGAGGGGCTCCTGTGAGTTCTGGGTTCTGAAGAAAACGTGTTCAGGACTCACAGCACTTGATAAAGAGAAGTATTCCCCATACCAAGGCCTGAGAGAGGCTGACCAGATTCACAGGGGCCCGCGTGTCAGTGGGAAGAGTTTCTCAGAAAGCGTTCCCTCATATCAAGTTGTGAAGGGCCTTGTTAACTACAAAGGATTTAAAGTTTTAAAAAGCCCTGCCATTGAATCTTTCTGTTCAAAAGATTTTATTCTAAAAGCTTACTCTAATATGGTGCAAGAGGCTGTTTCAAGGTGAAATTTTGAGGGCACACTTCTACCATGAATATTTGTTCTCTCCCTCTTCTCTCCCTGTCCAGAACATAAAGACATAGAAAAAGTCATTCCATGACTCCACTTTGCATGTGAGGCTGCAGTCACTGGTTATTCATGTCTACGGTATTAGGCAACATTCAAATGTAAATGCTGTGATACAAAACAGCCCAGATGTCTGGGGTAAATGTTCAGCCAACACTTCTGATTCATGCTGGGCAGCCTTTGACTAAGTTGACAGAAGAGAAAGAGACAAAACAGCAGAAACCAAGTGAACAATCCATTTATCATCTTAGGTGACAGCTTCCCTGCCAGCATGGGGGTGGGGCAGAGGGAAAGAAGAAGTGTGTTTGGCAATAAAATACAAGCAGAGAAAACGAAGAAATTGGCTTGGAAAAAATAAAATAAAATTCAAGTGATGTGCTTTAAGCAAAATAATTAATGTAAACTCTGAAAAGTTAACAGATTTTTAAAAAATCATGTAATTTTAATCTCCACGTAGTTCTCTCATTTCATCAACAAATCCTGGGCCTAAGCAGTTAAATATATTTTGATTCATGGACTGAGGTAGCAAACTACCCAGTAGAGTTAAGAAGATAATCCAAGTTTAGTAACTCCTCAACTAGTATTTTGTTCCTTTAGGTAAATAATATGATGCCAGGTGTGTCTGTGTGAAAACTTATTTTCAGTCACCATTTTGTTCCAAAATATAACCTCGAATTTCAAATCAAACCCATTACAGCCTGATATTTTAAAGATATGTGTCTCCTTAATTCAACTCCATCAAAAAATTCTTGTGTGTCTAGCACACTGAGATGAAGCAAAATTGAAAGCTACAAACCATACCCTGTAGGCAACCAAATTCTAAACTCAGAATTGAAATGCAGAATAAAGTACAGTCCCAGAAACTATGAAAGTGAGGCCAGCCTAGGTCGGCCCCGGCGTCCTGATCTTCCGAGACCCAGGGGTCCTGGAAGCAGCGCTTCTCTACCTGTGGCCTCCTTTCCCCGTGGAGTCAGACTCCGGGGGCCCCACGCCCGGGCGGACACAGCCGCTCTCAGGGGGAGGAGACGGAGTGTGGCAGAGCCCAGCAGGTCCCGACACACACAAAAGCCTTGGAATCATTGCCTTAAAGGAATTCTTCGCCCTCAAACCACAATCATACAAATGCCCCCTTCACCTGTTAGTATTGGGGGAGGGGGCAACCTTTTCCTCTATCCTCGTAACTCCAATCGTTGGATGCCTGAGAATTAAACTGACACAGACAGATTAACAAGAGAAAAGACAAAGTTTATTTAGGAAGGTTTGTATGGGGCCGGGGGTGGGCAGGCTCACAAAAGAGTGGCTAGAGAAAGCAGTTAGAATTTGGGTTTTATATACTACCTTAACACAGGGAGGGAATTAGGATTTCAAGGGATGATAAATGGTGGGAAATGATTGCAAAAGAGATGAGAGACACTAGCGGACAGTAAAGTTTGTGTTAGTAAAGCCTGTTCATGCAATTCTCCTTGGTGACAGAAGTCATATTTTCACCTGAAGGTAAAGGGGTATTTGAACAGGTGAATTCTTTTGAAAGGATCTGCGTTTAGGCAGGCGGGGCTGCAGGGAAAGCCTCTTTGTGCATTTGTTGATTCTCAAATGCCATCACTCAAAATAATCCTTCTGCCACAGGGGCATACTGGGGACCCTTCATTAGCAAACACAGTTACCAGATCACCACATTTATTTCTAACCGCATTCTTATCATGCAAATGAGTTACTCCCACTCTATGGGGAGCAGGGGTCAAGAGATTGGTTACCAAACAGGCCTCAGGTCATATGGTTTCTAGTATCCAGGGCCTGAATTTAGATCTTTTGATTTTAAAACCAGATTGTGCTGTAAGAACAAAACAAACAACCTCGCCCCCAAACACACACACAGATTCCGTTCATTTAAACATACGATTGTCTCTTTTCAATAGACTAGCATAATTTATCACGACAACCATGAAAGAGACCAGCCCTTCGTAAGCTAAGTTCATCAATGAGGGCACACTCCGGTGTTTGCTGAGACATAATTAAATACTCAGCAACCAGCAACTGTCTGAGGACCACGGCTGATCTTGAATTGTCCATCTGCTTCCAAACGTAATGATACGCATTGACTGGTGACCCAGGGACTAGGGTGTGGTTAAACCTAGTGAAGACCCAATCTTTGTCAAACACCAGTGCCTACGTGAGGACCTCTCTTCCACAAGAGGAAAAACACTTCATTTAGAGAAGGACAAGCAGGAGGTGGGAGAAGAAGCTTACATCATATACAGGGTCCAGCACAAATAACGCCCCCCTTTTTTATTACAACTCTTTTATTCCAAAATCATGAGCATGTAATTCTGTAACATAACAATATCACACTCAAGCACACCATATGACATTTTAGGTGAAGTGTTCAAATTAAATTATTTTTAATTTAAATTATAAATTATTACATCCATATTATTACCTTACCAACCACACTCAAGCAGGCCTTACTTCTGCCAGACCCTGTATTTAGGATATCATTTCCTTCAGTAAATTTCAGACTTGGTTCATTAATTCCTAAGATCTTTTAAGAGGGTTTCCGCTAAGGAATGGTACACAAATTAGAATATACAGCCCGTTTCTGATGGCATTGGAGAAATATCTTGGTTCTTGCAGCTTTTTCAGAACTGCATTGCTCAATATGGTAGCACATATGGTTATTTAAACTTAAATTAATATTAAATAAGTTAAAAATTCATTTGTTCAGTTCTACTAGCCATAATTCAAGTGTTCTATTGAGCAGCAAAGATCTACAATCTGATGTTAAAGTGTTGAAATAAAGACACTTTGTGAGCACACTCAAGATTATTTAAGTGGGAAGGAGAGAAAAACTAAACTTAGATATTTTTAATAAAAATATTTCAAGTATATTGAAAAAATTAAGAAATAATGGAGAACACTTGTGTGCCCAACACACAGCTGGGTCAAATACTTACATTTAGACTATCCCTCTCCCCTAACTCGTTTTTCAGTGAGGTTAAGGAAGAAAACACACGGTTATATAGAATCCCATGGGAGCCCTTTAATGAGCTCAATAAATACTTTACTGAAAAGTTTCAAGTCTGTTTGACAAAAGCGGTGGTGCTGGGAAACAACCATGTGGTGAGAAACCTGGGTCCTGGGGTCACACGGCATGGGGTCCAAGTTTCCCAGAGAACTAGTAACAATTCTGGAATGTTTGGAGTTCCATTGAAGGTTCAGGCAAAACTAATTTGAATTCACAGAATGATGCATAAAGATCCTTTCTCTAGAGGTAGAAGCAGAGAGGTGTCTTGAAAGAGCCAGTTTCAAACTTCAAGCACATGAAGCAACCAGTCCAGCACTCACAAACTCCTTGAATGCCACCGTTGGGCTCCTGCTGACTTGAGAAACAAGCTGCTCTGTAAGGCACCCGCCGCTGTCTCTTGTGAGAGGAGTAGGGGCTTCCAGGGCTGGAGGCAAACACGGGAAATGTTTCCCTGGCAGCTCTGGCAGCCTGGCAGAGTCACCTCTCTGGTCTTGGTAAATCATTCAATAAGTTTAAAGTATCAGAAAACAACTGGGACCCTCACTGAGCAAGTTCCCTTTATATGAAGAAAATAGGTATTTATTGTCCAATACTTGACAAAATATCCATGGCCAAGTCTATAAAAAGTATGTCCCTATGTCCCAATGCTGGTTTTGTCAGGATTATTTATGCTCTTTCATTCACTGTCACTTTTACTCTTTTCTAGAACCTGGCAGACTCTGCACATCAGCATTTGGGGGAATCAGCACGCAGAGGGGTTTTGATGGCCGCAGAGATTCAACTGACTGGGAAACGAACGCTAAGATGTGTTTGACTTTGTATAGTCCTTCTTCATTCGTCAAGAGAAAACAGGGAAACTGTTACAGGGAAACCACTCATTTTTCAGTTCTGAAGAATACGTGCAGCCTACATTTCTAAAGACATGGTGCCTTCTGCAGACAAGATGTGGAACTTGTGCTGGTACAGACTCGAGATGGCCTGCTCATCCTTCCCCAAACCGTCATGCAGTAAGTCTGGCCGACCGGATGCTAAGCAGAGTTTGTTTTCGTTTTATGTTTATAACCTGCTACACATCCCTTGTTTGAGTGTCAACTATTCTCCAAAGTGTGTGGTCTGCTGTGGCCTTCTTGGGTACTACAGAATATACCACGTGACCCCAAAGTGCCATGGTACCATGCTTGCTGCCAGCTGTTCTATTGTTACTAAATAGCTTTCACTTGGGCATTGAAAGTGTTTCACCTACAACTTTTGAGTGGTTCAACCTGGTGCCACCAAAACTTTTTCCTACTCCGGATGCTCAAAGCCAGAGGCTGGCCCCTCTCTGTCGGAGGGCACGGACTCCCTCCAGCATGTGAACCACGGCACCTTGGCCTGCCAGCGCTGTCTTCTCCTTAGTTCCAGCTGTGCATCTCTGCTCATCTCCCTGCAAGTTTCCGCCACACCTGAGGCTTAACACTCCACATCTGAAGCTCGGCTCATCACGGTTCCCCTCCCATGTCACCCCTTCCACCTCCTCGTGCCTGTTAATGACATAGGCATTCCGTAGTCACCCTGGGTTGAGAACCTGCGGGCCTCTTCCTCCTCTGACCTGGACTCAGTCTTTGGATCCGTCCAACTTTCTTCCTGCAAATCCTCTCAGATCCGACTGTCCGCCACATTTGCACTGCTACTGCTCTGGCTGAGGTGGGGCCTCTTCCTTCACCCTCTCTGATCTGCCACACAGTGATGACATCGCTCCTAAACAACCGAGCAGCTTTTCAAAGCCTTCTTGGCATCCATTCCTACTTATACTGACTTCCAGCACCTCCGGTTACTCTTCGAGCTGTGCCTTCCCCACCACTCCCAGGCAACCCCGTGAGAGGCACTCATTCCCTTACTGTACCTTACACACATCTCCCAGTTCACTTTCTGTCATGCCTTTGCTTATCCCAATCGTCCTATTAAAACATCCTGCCTCTGCTGATACCCAGGACCAGTGCTAACTTACTTCTAACGGCCAAACTTTACTTTACATCCCCATGACTATTCTGTAATTGCCAATTTGTACCTCCTAGTCCCTTCAACCATCAATTTGTTCTCTGTAGCTATGAGTTTGCTTCTGTTTTATTTATTTTGTTTTTTAGATGCTATGTATAAGTAAAATCATATGGTATTTGTGTTTTTCTGACTTATTTAATTTAGCATAATACCACTCGGTTCATTCATGTTGTACAGATGGAACGATTCCATTCTTTTTCATGGCTGAGTAACATTCCATTGTATATCTGTATCAATGGACACTTAGGCTGCTTCCATATCCTGGCTATCATGAATAATGCTGCAATGAACATAGGGGTGCATATATCCTTTCAAATTAGTGTTCTGAATTTCTTCAGATAATACCCAGAAGTGGAATCACTGGGTCATAAGACAGTTCTATTTTTAATTTTTTGAGAAAATCCCATATTGTTTTCCATAGTGACTGTACCAATTTACAATCCCACCAAAAGTGCATTAGGGTTCCCTTTTTGCCACATCCTCCACAACACCTGTTTGTTGATTTATCCATGATAGCCATTCTGACAGGTGTGAGGTGATGCCTCAGTGTGGTTTTAATGTGCATTTCTCTGACGATTAGTAACACTGAGCATCTTTTCATATGTCTATTGGCCATCTGTATGTCCTCTTTGGAGAACTATCCATTTGGGTCCTCTCTGTCCACTTTTTAATTGGATTGAGGGGTTGGTGTGTGTGTGTGTGTTAAGTTGTATGAGTTCCTTATATATTTTGGATATTAACCCCTCATCAGATGTATCATGTGCAAACGCCTTCTCCCATCCAGTACTTGACTTTTCATTTTGTTATGGTTTCCTCTGCTGTTCATAAGCTTTTAAGTGTGATGGAGTCCCATTTGTTTGCCATATTTTGCCATGTATAATGCACACTCATTTTTTGGCCTAAACTTTCAGGAAAAAAGATTTTGTTTTAAATTTTCAATTCAATTATTTATTTATTTATATTTAGAAACAAAACCAATTATTGTATTCCAGGGTACTATTTTGCATACGGATACTGTTACTGCTTTCTAGAGTTACACTTTTAATGCATAAGCATAAGTAAAAGAATTAAAAACATTTATATAGATACAGAATTAGTGCTACCCATGTATACTGTACATCCTTATTTTTCCCCCTAAAATTTGGGCATAATATGCAGCAAAATATGGTATTTTTTCCTTTATTTTTCTTAACCAAGCAGACATAGCCAACAAAATATTGCTAAAAGTGACATCAAAGAGTTCATAGCCTATGTTTTTTTCTAGGAGTATTAGGGTTTCAGGTCTTACATTTCAGTCTTTAATTCACTTTGAGTTTATGGTGTATTCTTATACATGGTATAAGAAAGTGATCCAGGTTCATTCTTTTGCATGTGTCTGTCCAGTTTTCCCAAAACCACTTACTAAAGAGATTGTCTTTACTCGATTATATATTCTTGCCACCTTTGTAAGAGATTAATTGACCATATGGGGTGGATTTATTTCTTGGCTCTCTGTTCTGTCCCACTGAACCATGTGTTTATTTTTATGCTAGTACCATGCCATTTTTATTACAATAGCCTTGTAATACAGTTTAGTCACGTAACACAATACTTCTAACTTTCTTCATCTTCCTCAAGATTGCTGTGGCTCTTCAAGGTGTTCTGGTTCCATATAAATTTTAGGATTATTTGTTCTAGTGCTGTGAAAAATGCCACAAGTATTTTGATAAGGAATGCACTGAAACAGTAGATTTCTTAGGGTAATATGAATATTTTAATGATGTTTAATTCTTCCTATTCTTGAGCATAGTATGTGCTTCCATATATTTGCATCTTTTCTTTTTTAAAAAGATTTTATTTATTTATTGTTAGATAGAGGGGAAGGGGGGAAGAAATAGGGGAAGAGAAACAGAGATGTGAGAGAGAAACATCAACCAGTTGCCTCTTACATGCCCCCAACCAGGTACCTGGCCCGCATCCCAACCATGTGATCTGACAGGGAACTGAACCAGCAACCTTTCAGATTTTGGGAAAACAACCAATCCACTGAGCTACACCAATTAGACTTAGAAGCTAATCTTTCATTATCCCTTGAAAAAAGTAAACATTTCTTTCTCTAGATAAATAAGAAAGCCACAAGCGTCATCTGAGAAGAGAACAAGGAAGCATTAGGTTCCTCCTGGTTCAGCCAGCAGGCCTTTCTCCCAACAGCTTGTATGGGGTTGGCCAAACAGTTCATTTAGTTTTTTCCGTACAATGGCTCTAATAGTGCTTAGTTGTCTTTAACTTCATTTGAAACAATTTTGTTAGATTGTATTTTGACAGCTGTCATATCAGTGTGCATTTAAAAAAAATATCAAAAGTGGTGAATTTGGGTGTAGCACTTTAATGTTGAAAATGGAAGATGATACACAACATTTTTGGCACATTCTGTTTTATCATTTCAAGAAAGGTAAAAAAGGAACTGAACTGCAAAAAAAAAATTGTGCAGTGTATGGAGAAGGTGCTGTGACTGATCGAACATGTCAAAAGTGGTTTGTGAAGTTTCTTGGTACTATTGACACTTTGGCCAAATGCCAGCTCTCAACCACCAGAAGTACGAGGCTGAGCTGGGGCTTTGGACTCTTCAGTGGGAACCCCCAAACATTTGGATTCCCTACCTTTCCTTATGCCCCACATCATTTTCTAAAGATCATCCAAGGCAGGAACCTAAGAGTCTGTCTCTCCCTCCCTCCCTGCCTCCATCACTGTCCTATCTACCAGAAGACTTTTCAGCCCAACTATGGTCATCAAAGCACACGCCAAAGCCCAGGGCAGCCCTCCAGCTCCTAGAATGTCCAGGACCCTTTCTAGAATGTCGGTCATCCACAGGACATCTTCTGTGGGCACTGAATTATAGAGTGCCAAAATCTTCCTTTCTCCCTGCTCTTCCACCTCCTCAAGGCCCAGCTTGCAGTTAGGCCAACAGTCAAGGTTGGCACGAGTTGTTTTTATCAGACTAAAATGCATCATCCACTCCTCACACACAACTGTATCTCTGCTTAGTGAAGAATACTGCATACCCAATCGAAGGTTTTAAATATTACTGATTCTAGGGAGACAGAAGAACAAAGAGATGAAGATGAATTCTTAGAACTACTTAGAAAGAAGCAAAACACGAAAGCAGGAAATTCGTATTTAGAGGGTATGGCCCCAAACCACCCAGTATCTTAAGGATGGATATTTGCTTATTGCTTCTACCTCTCACCAGCTGCAGACCTCGGAGAGAGAAGCTATGCTGGAATCTTAACTCCCCTTATACATGAGGGAAGGCAGCCGCACTCACCTCTGTCTCCTCTTGTTGTCTAACTACGTTAGCCCTTCACTGATTCTGAGTCTTTGTGTTCCTTGGGGTACACAAAAGTGTGGGGGCTGAGGAGGGCCATGGTTGATATAAAATTCCTTCCAAGTACTTGACACATTGCGACTCAGTACCTGCACACCTGCCAAAAGTTAACCTTTATTATGTGTGATGCACTAAATGGTATTCTTTTTCCGTTAAACATACTGGAAAGGATCCCCCGAATGGACTTCATAACTCACCAATACATTACGAACTGCTGTTTTTAAATGCTTCTTTAGAGCAGGGTTCAGAATTGCTTCTCAGCCTTTCGGCTAAGATCAAGTATAAAGTAGGGTTCAGAAAACAACGACCCGTGGGCCAAATCTTGCTCACTGCCTGTTTCTGTATCAACCTGACACCCATTTTTAGTCAGCCTGTGAGCTAAGAATGTTTCTTTAAAAATCTTGAATGATTCAAAATAACCAAAAAATATTCTGTTTGAGAAATTTATGAGAAATTCAAATTTTAGTGTCTATAAAAAAGCTTTATGGGGACACAGCCCCGCTCATTCATGTCCAGGTAGTCTGTGGCTGCTTTTGCACTGGGATGGCAGTGCCAAGTAGCTGTGATGCAGACTGTGTGGTCTGTATAGCTGAAAATACGGGATTTCTGGTCCCTTACACAAAAAGTTTGAGGTCATGTGCTCTGAAGTTTTGATAGGTGCAGACTGGATTATCTGATCGAGCTGTCAAATGGTTGTCAGAGTTAGGATATTTTAGTTGTACTTCAGTTTGTAACAGAAAAATGAGTACTATCACTGAAGGAATGCAAACAGTGAGCTGCCTTCACATCAGAGAGGACACAGATGGCATTTCCCAGAGTGTGAGGAAGACAGCCCTTCTCAGTTCTGTATTCCAAGGGCAAGGAGCTAGAATCATCAATGGTTAGTTCAAATTTTAATGCTCTTCTCCTACTGAGGCATTTAATTTGTAGTAGAAGAAAAAGGTTTTTTTTAAACCATCCATTTTGCATTCAATAACTTACAATCACGAGTCTGCATTTCCTCTACATGAAGCAACACCAGGCTGATAAGAACAAATTTCACTTAAAATTCAAGAAACCAAAGTCAGATGAAAAGTGCCCTTAGCATGGCTGCAAACAGAGACCTGGTCAAGGCTAACGCCATTTGTATGGAATTACAAGAAAGAGAGTGAGAGCTGGAAGGCCCTGCAGTTAAAGCCCCCAGCCTGTGTGAGGCCCACACTGGACAGAAAAGAAATCTCCTCGTGAGCTCTCCAGCTGACGGGTCTTTGTCCAGTGTAACCAGAGTAGGGTGGAAAAGGCCTGGGATTTAGCCTGTTGGGGTAGAAAAAAGAGAGGAGAAGGAAAAGGTAAGGTGATAAATAATCTGATGTTCTCACTAACGCTGGCAGAAAGACAAGTCTCAAGGTTTTCTGGGGGTGGGGTGCTGAGACGGGCAGCGAACACAAATCCTGGGGTTTTGTCTGGGAACAGGCCAGCGTGCAGTACGCAGTCAAGTCTGTACAGTCAGGACGAACGAGCAGGCGTCATGGCTGGATAACTGGCCTCTGTGGCTTCCCTACCCCCACTCATGCTCTACCCCAGCCGCTCTGGAATCCTCTTCTCTTTGCCTCTCCTGGCTTGAGGCTTGGAACACGCCATTGGCCACTTGGAAGATTCAGTAATGTATCTCTTCCCCACCCCTACACTGCCCCACAGCAGCTGGCCTGTGGAAGCCATATTTCTGCTATTTGGTACCCAATGGTGGCTAAGGAGACAGGGTGCTTCCTTCCAGATTGAGCAAGGAGACCCAGGCTCTACTGCCTCGCCCCGAGCAGGAGGGAGGACAACAATCCCGAGGCCTGCCCTGTGCCCTGCAGATGGTAGGACTGCCCTGCAGATGGTAGGCAGCCCCAGTGCCCGTGGCCTCAGCAAACAGGAGAGCAGGAGGAGTGCTCCGGGGTGATGACCACCCAAGCCCAGCTGGAGGGGCTGCTCCTTGTCCGACATCTGAAATCCAAGCCTCCTCTGCCAGCAGGGTTGGCAGAGTGCCACAAGGTGGGCAACGAAGGCAAAGAGCCAACCTCAGGTTCCTTTGGGACCACGGAGAAGGGCAGATTCTAAAAGAATCTTTTCCTCCTACTCTGATGGGAAAACCAGACGCACGCACACGCACACACACACACACACACACACACAGTGAAGGAAAGCAAGCAGGACAGGGACAGCTGTTAAGCTGCAACTGTTGTGTACCAATGATTTACAACAAAAGGAAAAGAAAGCCTGCTTTAAGGATTTAATATCTACAGACTCTGATCTTTGCCTCCGTCTCATTCTCATTCTTCCACCTTCAAATCAGAGGCAGTCAGGGCACCAGATGGGCAAAGATAATCCTTTCGAGATACCTCAGTGGTGAATTCAACAGGGAATGCCCATTTGCCCGGAAGTTAACAGATAAGGGCGCTCTGAGACTCCCTTCTCCTCGCTTTTGTTAAGTAGCGCCTTTACATGAAGGTGGTTTGATTAAAGAAAATCTCAGAAAAATTGAGATTCTCTTTCTCCCACCTCCCCATTGCAGGTAGCATGTGCCTCCGATGCGACGACCGCCGTGTTGCGGGCAGATGCATGGTCACGCGGGAGGCCCTGTGCACCACGGAGGCAGCACAGCACCTTTTCATCTTTAGAACCCCAGCGCCCAGCAGGCACCCGATAAACGGCGGCTGAGCCATTTGCTAGTGGGTGAACTAAAACATGGCCTGCGTTTCAGCAGATGCCCCATTAAGAGTGTTGGGGGAAGACAAGAAGTTGGGGATGTTGCTTAGATTTCATTTATCCACACCACCTCTCATTTCCTACGAATCACTCAAATAATTAGTGAGTGTCTACAATGGGGAAGGTACTATCCTGGGCCAATGTACCATGTAATTGGTTGCTGAATCTCATAATTCAGTGTCATCTTCTTCAATTAATACTTGTCTTTCCAAGTCAGTTAAGGAGGTAGCTTTGTCAGTTTGTGAGTAAGCAGGTGGTGTAAAGGAGAAGATGATGATCTGAGGGTCAGAGGGTTACAGCGCTGATTCTGTCCCTAAGAGCATGAAGCATCTGGATGCCTTTGTGCTGCATCTTTTCTTTTAAATAGTAAACAGGAAACATCCTGAGGATTCGATTATTGAGTTTACAAAAAGAAAAAGAAAATAGTGCCTCTGTACCTATATAATACGGTAGTATTCAAATCCTTACCTTGAGTTTAACATCTTCCATCCACGTAGAAGCGGTTCCCTCTCTTTGTGGTTACTACCTTCACCAATCAAAATAATAATAATAATAATAATAATCTCCCTCCCCAATACGGACTGGTCTCTTCAACTTTACATTGTGAAAATAAAATAAGATGAACAGAGAAGACCTAATACCATCAATTTCCTCATCTTAAGATACAAGAGTATCAGAGGAAAAAGATTAACTTATTGTGCATGGTAAGAAGACTTTAACTTAAAAAATGGGAGAAAGACAAATTTCCTAGGCAAAATGGTACCATCTAAAATTCTAAACTGCTTAGGAATGAGTACAGATGTGGTAAAACTGAAGGAAACTCATGGGAATAACAGACGACAATGCAGATGACTCTGAAAAAGTGAGGAGGAAGAAGATGGGGGCAAGAGGGTTGGACTGTACTCATAATGCTTTGCTTCATAGACATAGATGTTGGATGTCAGAAATATTTCACAGTTAACAATAACAAAAAATCAAAACACACAGGCTGCTGCCGAGTGCTCTGCCTAGCACGCTGGCCCTCGGATTTGGACTGCTGGCTACCGGAACTGTTCAACAGGAAATGCTGAACAAACAGCCGACAGACTTGGATCTTAAAATGCTGTATAAAATCCAACCTGAACACCTGTGAAGTTAAAGGCCTGCCCCCCATCTAGAGATGGCAGCAACCTTCTGAGGGTGGGGAAACATCAGGAGTGATCCTGGAAGTCTCTCACTTCCTCATCTGCTTCTGAGCACACAGCTGACCCTGAACTTGGCCAGTTCTACAACCCTTTCATTAGCTTCTTCCTTTCACCGGGCAAATCTTCAGTTCAAGACGTAGGAGTGTTTATCTATAGCCAAACCCGCTGGCCAGGACCCCATCTGCGTAGGACATTTCTTCCCCAGTCTGGAGCTCTCTAGCAACCCTGTCATCTCCCTCCTCATCAGCTAAGCAGTGCGGACTGCTGGCTTGGACCTCGGGGTTTTGCAATCAGACCTGTCACACCCACAACCATCCATAATAAGGTGCACGGTCACACCCAAGCCTTCAGAGCATTTTTAGACACATTACCTCATAAGCCCTCACCAAATCCTATAAATAAGGATGTCAAGTATTATCCCCATTTCTAAGATGGGAAACAGCATCTTCAAAGCTCAGTTCATGGACACAATGATGCCAAGTGGTACGTCCAAGATGGGCATGGGCTTCTAGGTTCCAAGCCCTGTGACAAACCCAGAGGCCACGGTACCCACAGATGCATGTTTAAGCAGACAACCTAGCACAGCAGCCTTGAAGAGAAAACCACACAGAGCAAGAAACAAGGCAGGCACTGCAAAGATGCTCACATTTTGTGGAGTGCCCACATCAGCTCCCAGAGTTTCAAAAATCCAGCAGCATTTAAATGCCATGGAAAATATTTATTATTGTTTTTGCTAACAAATCCCCCCTCACCTTCAGCAAAGGTCGACTGCACTTTAACCGCCCCCCCTCCGCCAAGCCAGGGCAAACCACCAGTCTGGAGCACCGGTGACAGCCCCAACAAGTCCTTGCCAATAGTCATTCAGACAGCTTCTTTTGTAAACGCAGGTGGCTCAGCAACAGTACACAGATTATTCCCCTTATCAATCAGCAGGAGGAAATGACTTCAAGCACAGAGTAGGTTTGTTTTTCCTAGCTTCCTATACTGTGTTAGCCCCAGATCGCAACTATTTAAAAAACAGGACTCCATGTACTAGGTTGTTTACCTCTTCCTAAATGCCAAGAAGATATCTAAAAGCATGCCATAAATAAAAATTTAGAATTGACCTTTTTGGTTACCAACTTAAAAACTTCTTGAATTTAGGAACTGTGTTGTTATTCAACAGCCCGTGCGCAGCTCTCAACCCAGAGAATACCCTGAATGATGGTGAAAAACGGAAAACAGAAGGCAAGCTGTGCGAAATAAGTGTGTCGGTCACTTACTCATCATGGACTATGCATAGTGCGTTGTCAGGGGAGACGCCAGGATGGGAAAGCTGCAGCGCTAGCCTCGGGGGTCTGGCAGCCTGGTGTAGGAGACCAGGACTGTGACACAAGGCACACCTGGTACCACATCTGTAATGGGCGAGACACCCGTGCAGAAAATGCAGAGGGAGTAATTCTTGGGATTGACTTTGCAGAGGAAGCAGTATTTGAACTTGATCTTAAGGGGAAATAAGTGGGATTTTCTGCTTTGTGGATGATGAGGGAGAAAAGAGAGCCTGAGAACAGGATTGGTCATTAGCATCAAAAAGTCCCAGGAGGGTTTCTGTTTCATCGATCAATGACAACATCAGAAGGAGACACAGCTCTGCTGAGGAAAAGGAGAGCAGGGATTTGCCCTCAAGAGGCTGGTGGGTGTTTGCAGATTCAAAGGGAAGCTCTGGTTCCCCTTGGGCACAGGGTCCTGGGAGGCCTTTGCTTCTGGCCCTCCATCCCCATCATGTGAACCACGTCTGCACACCTATGATGTGAGTACATCAAGGTTGCTCTCCCCGTCCCCCTGTGCCTCTCAGCCACTTAGGGTGACAGGAGGACAGGGAGCCACACAACTGCAAAGAAGAAAATTCTTTATTAATTTAGAGTCACATGGAGAGAGCTAAGAGTCAATACAGGTCACGCCCAGAATCTCAGATCATTTCAACTGAACAAAGGCGGGGCACTGAGAAGGGAAGTGAGGAACACAGCAACTGAACTTCATCTGCCTCGAGCGCAATGCGAGGACGCATCTCACTGAGCACTCGCCGCTATTGGGCAGATGCTGCTAGGCTAGCTGCCTGGCACATTCTCTTCCATCACTGACTGATCAGGTCACACACGTCAATATCCACTGCAAGTATGAAACAAAATGGAAAGCAAAGAGATATACAAGCAGCCAAGGAACACGTGAAGAGGTGCTCAACACCACTAACCATTAGGGAATTGCCACCGAGATACCACTCCATACCCACCGGGATGGCAAACATGTGAAGAAATAGGAATCTTTGTGCACTGCTGGTGGGAATGTGAAATGGTGTCACCCCTGTGGTAAACAGTTTGACGGTTCCTCAAAAAGTTAAACAGAATTACCATATGATCCAGAAATGTCACTTCTGGAGATGTACCTCAAATAATTTGAAAGCAGAGATTCTAAAAATATTCCTATACTCATGTTCACAACCACATTATTTATAATACCCAAAAGGTGGAAATAATTCAAATGTTCATCGGCGATAAATGGATAAACACAATGTGTTGTATGGATACAATGTAAAATCATTCAGCTGTAAAAAGGAAGGAGATTCTGACATGCGCTATAACATGTAGGAATGCCGAGGACATTATAAATCAGTGAAATCAGCCAGTCACAAAGGGACAAATTCCATAGGACTCCATTTACATGAAGTACCGAGAGTAGTTAAATCCACAGTGACAGAAGGCAGAACGGTGGTTGCCAGGGCCGCGGGGAGAGAGAATGAGAATTTACAGTTTCATGGCTACAGAGTTTCCATTTTGCAAGATGAAACCGTTCTGGAGATGAATGGTAGTACAACGATGTTTACGTCCTTAATGCTATTGCTTTGTACACTTAAAAATGGTTAAAATAGTAAATTGTAGGGTATGTGTATTTTATCACAATAAAAAATTCCCCAGCAAACAAATAAATAAGCAAACAAATCCCAAAATGTAAAGCAGGACTATGTGTCTTTGAGAGCCCCCGCTGGCCTGTGCTCACCCCACCCTGCCACATAAGGACCCTCACAATGGCCCCTATGCCTCCAGGGGAGTCACATAAACCCAATCGCCACGAGGTGGGAGTGATTCATAGAGCTTGTTGTGTTACCATTCTCAGGGGTCAAGTCTCCTCTGCGGCTTAAAATAGAGAATTACATTCTCACGGTCAGATTTCAGGCAGTGGCCCAATAGCAGGGGACAGTGCTTTCAGGGCCTTTCACCTCCTGAGGTCAACCCTGACAGTCTTGGTCCCCAACTCCACATTTCCACTTCCTCTTATCTTGATTGCCTGTCTAAGTCCCAGCACTGTCCTAGTTACTTCGGAAACAAAGAGGACCATGAACTGAGACCTCTGTGATGAAGGAAGAACAAAGGCTCAGACAACCCGTGCGCAGGTGGGTGTCCTCCAACAGAGACCCCGGTGGAATGGGCATCCTTCCCGGGCTGAACTGAAGGAGACTTCCCTGGATGGGAGGAAGGGAGCTCCAGGAGCTGGAGGAAACAAGGGGTCAGTGAGAGGGAGAGCCTGGTGCATGCAGCAGCACGGGGCGTGAGGCTGGAGGGATCCTATGTCCAGGACACAGACAGCATCCGTTTTACATTTCCGCAGTTCATGCGTTTTCTATTTCTATGCAGCTTATGCTTGCCCCAAGTTAAATTGCTCCAATGACTTAAGACCTAAAACAACTGCGATTTAAACCAGGGCTTCCCTCCCAAAGAGTCTGCATCTCACGGAACATACCCCCTGTACCACTTTACTACCAAAAACCAAACCAAATGGCATTCAAAGAGGGGGATGCTGGGTTCCCCAAAAGCCCTCCCTTTTTAAGGAGCTCAACAATTTTTACATCATTTATCTTTTCACAAAGTTGGATGAATTAAATCTGTGCCAATGACTATTTTATCCTACATCCTGTTCTCTCTCATAACTTCAAACACCTTGGGTCCCCTCAAACAGCATCATAATGACCAGGTAAGGACCAGCATAGAAATAGAAACGTCTAAAGTTCAGCAGCTGAGCGAGGTCATAAAGGCCAAGGTTCCAAGAGTAGGTGGTGACTGTACCCGTCATCAGCGCCATTTCCAAAACTCTGGGGTTTGAGTCTCCAGACCTGTGCGCCCAACTCCAGTTCCATGGAGAGCGAGCAGCTGGGCAAGGGGCTGGGAGCTCTCTCCATCAGCCGCACCTCACTACCAAGCACTACCCCCGCAACAGCAAGCCCTGCGTAATCCATGAAAACCCTCCACAGACTTGCTTCCAGTAGTCTTTCAGAACCACATTTTGGGGGCAATGTGAAACACAAGGCTACCTTGATAGATAACAATAGGCATTCTTGCAGCAAACATTAGTGACGTATGAGCCAATTCCTGTGCTCACAAACAAGAGCACCAAGACACAGTCCCTACCCTCAGGGAACGACAGTCAGAGGCAGAAAACATCACACCACCTTGTGCTGTCACGGAGAGAGCAGAGAAACATGTAGGAAACATTCCGCGCACCTTTCTTGGAGATCTGTATGCGTATCAGCAAATCAAAGGCTCTATGACCCCCTAACAACCCCTCAAAAAGTTGCTTAAAGTATACTTAAAAATTAGTGTACATTTTTTTTTAAATCAGGAATTGAAACACCCACCGAGGAAACCCTTTTCTGACCCAAATAGTGTTAGACAAGGGCCATGTTCCTCCTGGGACCTCTCATGGAGCCAGGTTAATGACCCCGGCGAAGTCCGCAGACTCGTCTTTTTAGGAAGGCAGTACAGGACCAGACTTGGTCCAGGTGGAGATGCCCAGTTCGCACCTGGCTCTTCATCTCTCCACTGCTCTGGAATTGAACAGGGTGGAAGAGAAAGGGGAAAGCTCTCGGCCAGCTTCTGCCACAGGCCAGCCCCTTGGTTTCCATGTGCATGTGTGAATGAAATATTAAGCAGGCTCAGCCAATGAACAGGCTTTCAAAGGCAGACTGCTCTGAGGCTGAGGAGCTGAGTTTTGATCCGTATTCTCGCTTGAGTAGCCCAGCTTTCAGCTGGGAAGTTTCCTGCTGTGTTGTTAACATTCTGCTCACCCCACTTCCCACCAGGCTGGCAGCACTTGGCCAGACCTGTGCCCACCACAGCATCCGGCAGTCCACGGTTAGCCCAGGCGGCCTAGTTCCTATGCCCTGGTCTCAGCAGCAGGTGACATCCCCTGACCTGAGAAAGGCTATCCAGGGCTCTTTCCTGCTCTGCCTGGGACCCGTCCTGCGGCCCACTGGCCATCACTTCTGATGGGCGTCAAAAACGGACTTTCCACTCAGCTTGAGGATGTGAGGCAGTAGCATTTCCCCCACTGTGACTTAAGTGCCTCTGATTTCAAAACAAACCAAAAACACAAAAGCAGTTGCATCTCCCCTCCACCAGTTTTTCTTCCTGTAGCTCTGGCTCACCTGTCCTCACCTAGCATAGCAGCAGGGGAGGAGCTCAGACAGCTCAGCCCAGGTGATATCAGGGCGGATGCAGGTTGGGGTGGAGGAGGAGTTGGCTGTGGGGCTGTGTCCCAGGGGCCGGGTTGCCAGCCAAAGCAGGACGTAAGACACGGCCCACTGGGATATGGTAGCTTTACAGCCTCTTCCTCAGGGAACCGCGATGCCCCTGGGCATAGCCTGGGCGGGACTGGGAGGGAGGAAGGAACTGGAGAGGAGCGAAGGGAGAAGAAACAGGCAGGAATAGGCTCATGGGCTCAACCCCTGCTCAGTGTCTGGCTATGATGAGACGGGCTGCTGTCTGCAAGCCAGGGGTCTCGTGTGGGGCCCAGCAGACATACCCAGAGCAGGACTTGGCACCCCCAGCACTGAGGGGCCTGCCTGCTTCCCTCCTAGGACAACGGCACTCCAGAAAGGGCAACCGGAGCACGAAAACTGGCCCTTCCTTGTTTCAACCACCACTATGTCCTAGGGAACTAGGAAGCTTTTCCAGGGGCGGTGGAGGGAGCCACCCGTCTTGGCCGATGCTCGGCTCCACTTCAGTGATGACTCCAATGCCCCCACCTCTCCAGTCCTGGCTGCTCAGGGGAACTGGCTTTACACTTCTGAGAGTACACAGGGACACAGGGCAGAGCTAGGGACCAGCTGACCCCACAAAGCATTAGCAACTGAGCAAGCACAGCCAAAGGACCTTTTTTGCCTTTAGGCCACGAGATGCATGTCTGGTGTAATTGGTGGCTCAGATGGGTGCCGACTTTATGTGGCCTGGCCCGCGGGAACAGGCATCAGAGGAACCAGCCCGGACCGACGTCCTTGCGCCTCACCCAATCGTGCTACCACTGGGGTACTTTCTTGGGCCTGTTTGGGACGGGGCCAGGGTGAGGCACCCGGGTCCAAGAAGAAATGACCGGAGTAAGGGGACAGGTGAGGTGTGAGGTCCACTGAGAAGTGCTGCGGCTCAGACAGACGAACCCTCCAGTGCCTGCTCCGGTTCCGGAAAACACAAGAGGAGACCACCCTAAACCTACCTGGGCACAGTGCTCTGAGCAAAGAATCGGGTTCCCCAAAATATTGTCTTCTAGGTAAGGCCCAGCAGTCACTAAGTGTGTGCTGAGTGCCCACTGCACTCCTGGCACCGTTCCGGTGCCGAGGGTGCCACAGTGAGCCAAGCTGGCGGAGACACCTTCCACGGAGGGCACGTATTCTCTACTCCACGGAGTTTTTGGCAAAGAATTAAACATTAACGAACACAGTTAAACCTATAACCATGGAAACTATCCCTCATGGATTTTCCAGCATAATCCCATTAAAAATATTATTTTCTGTTGTTCCCATAAGACAAATATCGGGCCATGTGTTTAGGTCCCCCCTTCCCTGTCACTAAAAATTTTAGAACATTAAAAAAATAGTCATCAGGTCTGTAACGCAAGCACCTTTATCCTGAATTCTTCTGGGAACATCGGAGGCAAAAGGAAAATGAAAACCAGAAAACTTTAAAACGGCTTACTAATTGTCAACCAAAAAACATGTTGGCTTCCTATTCTTTTATTCACTTAATTTTTCTTTGACTCCTTTAACATGTCGCAGTCGGTACGCATGTACTAGAAGTGTAAGGTGCCATGAAACGACAGAGGAAATGGCAGAAGGACCCTGGGAGTCGAGTGAGAAGGACGTGGGTACAAGCTCGGGTGCGACCGCAGTGCAGCTGGGGAGCTTGGGTCCAATTTTTAAGCCACAGTATTACAGTCTGTTAGGTGACATTTGGCATTTTATTCACAGTACTGAGATGATGGGTTAATATGTGTCAACTGCCCAGTACAGTTCCTGACTCAATGAATAACTTATTACTTATCGTCAGTAATGTACAGAAACGAACCTCTCCTGAGTTATTTGCTACTCGGCTCTCGCTCAGACCTTTCCGACAAGCAGAACGGCTGCCCCAAATATCAGTGTTAGAGAATTTCTAAATCAGAGGCTCAGCTCCAGCCAAAGCCGCATGGACCTTGGACAGGAGGGGTCCTGGCAAAGGGAGGTGAAATCTGGTTTACGCAAGTGGCCTCTCTGCCCTACCCCATCCTCTACCCAAAATGACAACTTGGTTGAGGTTTGTCAGTGTTGCAACAATCACCCTAGATATTTCCTCTAGAAGGAAAGGGCAGGGGATGACCCCAGGCCTCGGGCAGTGAGGAGGCGAGCAGGATCCTCCTTACACACAACGGCAATCAGTCACTCAGTGAGGCCCGTGAACCCTCCATGGAACATCACTGCCCTCCCTCACCACAGTCTCTGTTGGCAAACCTTTAGAGAAAATGCATGTGGAGCTCAAAGGAAAGGCTCTTTTCCATGGAGCTTTCAGCTTTTCTGGGCTTTCTGGAGGTCACAGCTGTTTCAGTGGCAGGAGCATCCCTCTTAGAAGCTTCAGAAACACATAGCACATGTGTTTCTAAAACAGTTCGGACACCGAACTTTCGAGGTAGGATAAGAGGTCAGGTGGGTGCAGTTAGTTGGGCATTCATTCTTTAGTCAGAACTTAAAATGTCTCTTCCTGTACACCATCACTCAGGCCTCAGCGAGCCAGGCTCGCTGACACCTGCAGGGGCATTCCCCCTCGGCCTCAGGAACCTGGCCCCGGCAGTGTCTGAAGACAGCTCTGTGGTCATCTTTCTCCCAGTTTCCCCCAGAAGGTAGTGCCGGCCCATAGCCACCCTGGCCAGGAAGGAGACTTGTCTGGGTCTTGGAGAGTATAGAGAAGGGGGCAGGCATTCACTACACAGCTTTACAACATGGGTTCCTCACAACCCCGAGAGGAAAACATTAGTATTCCCATCTCACAGATGAGCAAAATGAGGCAAAGAGAGGTGAGTCAGATTGCCCAAAGTCACACAGCTCGTGGTGGCAGTAGAAGAGCAGAGAATAAACCCTAGGTGAGGTTTTCTAGTGACTGTTCTGTTGAAGGACTTCTGACTAATCATTAGTACTTAAAGATTAGTCACGTTGAAGTGAAAAGGGAAAAGAAGCTCCTCATTCAATGTATCCAGTGACCTCGAGCAGGACTCAAATGAGCAACTACCTTTCCCTCTGCTTAGAACAGGGCAAAACCCAGGCCCTGGTCAACTCCACACTTTTTCACTGAGCTGAGTCATGTTTTCTAGAATGGCAAGTCCTATTGCGTTGTTTCAGCCTCTTCCAGAAACATCTGGCTCTCTGCCTCTTCACCAGCAGCCCAAGGTCTTGCACGTGGATAGCCCATCACTGGGTTCCAGAAAGGTCAAGGTAACTGAGGGTGGATAGAAAAGGTGTGAGGCTTTTTCTGGATACAACCACTTCTCACCCTTTTGGACAAACGTCTTTTCTGGAAATAGGGGATTTTAACCAAAAGTTGAATCCTTGGTTCATAGGACAAAGTACTTGAAAGCACATGCATCTTGGAAATACGCTTCCGCCCTGGCCCTGCACATGACGCACCTGCCGTGCGATCCCAGCACTGGCACGGCTCGGCAGGCTCCCGCCGGGCCCTGCTCCTTGTGCTCAGCCAGAGCCTGCAGTGTTCAGCCTGGGATCTGCACACGTGTCCTAGGAATGGCTATGAATTTTCCGTGGTTCCATGTAAAATGATATGGATGGGCACGTGTGTGCACCCATGAGTGCACGCACGTGTGTTAGACAGGCATTTTTCCAGGGGAAGGATCCATAATATTCATCAGCCTCTTGGAAGAGGTCTCTGACCCAAAAAAGATTCGTAAGACTCAGAAGCACTGCTTTAAACAGAACGTTCATTTCTGTGAAATTGGCCAAATTTTGACATAAAGTGGGTCAGAGTGATTAAAAGCTGAAAAAAGTCAATAATGGGCAATTTAATCTGTATAATTTTAGGGAAATTAAAACAAATCCTCTGATGTGGTAAGTTATGGAAACAGATTCCAACAAATGGGGCACCATTAGCTGTGGAAGGGGTGGGGGGACAAGGATAATACAAATCAGGGAAGAGCAGGAGCCAGCGGAAATGACAAATGGAAGAGGAAGTCCATGGGGCAGGCGCAGGTCCAGCTCCCAGGCGGACGCTGTCCACAGGCAGGTTCCACAGGCAGCTTGTTTAGGCTGCATGCCAGCTATTTTTACTTAAACCCACTGAAAAAAAAATGTGTATATGGCACAGAAGTCAGCTTCCCCTCTGGGATCAACCCGCCGACACGTCAGAACTGCTCAGAGTGATGAGCTAATTAAAATTCCATGGTCTTTCCCAGAGCTGGCTCTGTTTTTAACACAATTATGTCCGTCACTTAGTGTGAAGTTTATATTTTTTAAGAAAATACTTTTTTCCTTCCTGATATTCCTATGAAATGTTTAGCTCAGTTGATAATTTCTCTGGTCTCCTTTCTTCTCAAGACAGATGGGGCCACTCCAGGCAGAGGGGAACTGCCAAAACCACGTGAACCCTTGTGCCCCACCCTGCAGGGTCCCTAATTAAAAATAAAAGGACAAAAAATGATCACAAAAGAAGGACTATAACCCTAGCATTTTAAAAATCACCACTACCTCCCTGTAATTTTCCTCTAACCTTATGTTTAAGGTAGTATCACCTCACAAATGTTCTCCAAAAGTTCATACGTAACTTGCTTTTTAGAAGTAATGGTAGAAACTAAACACATCTTTAGGTTCTCAATTAGAAGCCACAGTTCTGAGGAGCCTCAGACTAGTACACACAAGTATGTCAACCTAAAGACTGTTGAAATGCTTCCCCCTTAAAATGTGAATGTGTTGAAACAATATTGCTTCAATATTAGAAATAGTTTTTAATGTATCTTAAGCATAACTTTTTTCATGTGAATATTTCCTTTACATATAGGTACACCTCCATATTCAAGAGCAAAAAGAAAAAAAGAAAAATCAGTACACTGTAACCGCAATTAATATTTGTTGAGCATCATACTTTTTTGGGGGGAGAAAGACGAATTATAGGAACATAGATCCAATTTTATTAGAATTACTGTTAGAATAGACTAGACTACATGTACACCACTACCCTTCACTTTATGGAATATGCTATATGCTTTTCTTTTAAAAAATGCCTTGATTGGGGATTTTTTCCTCCTAAATTCATAAAGATAATACATCAGTTAGCTAGGAATAAAAAAAAAATCTTTATAAAATTAAGCTTTGGGTGTGTGTGTGGCAGGCGGGAGTGACTTAAAGGGAAATTACATAATAAAACAACTTAAATGGTTAAACAAGTTTTGAAGAATCTGGAACTGGTCTTGGGGGCACAGAGGGCGCATGCTGACTTCCACGCACAGGTGGCCTTGGCTCTCGATTCTTACTTTGCTTGAAGCTTTCTCCACACACGTGTGAAGAATGGGCTCCTCCCAAGGGATGCCTGAGCTTGCGAGCGAAGTCTCCACGTGGGTATGGAGAGAGAGCTGTGACTTGTGAGAGCTGCTCCAGGTATCAACCAACTGTGCTGGTCCAAGGCTGCTTCAGTGGCAACCACAGGAAGCTCCTGGGGGACCCACCCCACCTCCCGGTGCAGCCCGAGGTAGCAGAGCTCCTCACTCTCCTCAGGGCGTCTCCCTGACAGTGGGCCCACGTGCCCGATGGCTGGCTCAAACTCCAAGTTGAGCAAGTTCCCCTGGTGACCTTGAGTGTGCCTACACTTGCCTATCTTGTAAATATTTAATGCAGAGGAAATATCGATCCTGGTTTAGTTTTCATAATTTGATTGATCTCTTGAAACCAAGAGGACCTTCAAAGCCAGAACATCATGGACTCATTTCTCCACACACCTGCTGAAGGGTCTCCTGGCAGCCAAAGCTACCGCCATCCGCACTTGGTCCCAGCGGCACAGCAGGCCTTTCAAGGGGCAGACAAGAAGGAAATCCAAGTGTTTAATTTCCCAAAAACATCTTCTACCTGACTCATTTGCCTATTCAGCTGCTCCCAAAACAAAGCCTTATTCCTAGGAAATCACTTTGTTTTATTTACTCTCTAAGAGATATTGCAACACAAATATAAATTTATGTGGAAAAGTGTCTTGGAGAGTCTGTAAGCGGTTTCCCTCTTCTTGAGCAAATGATCATTTTATTTTGCTGTTTATCTGGTTCCATGGTACCAGCACAACTTGAGTTTTACTTTTTAGACTTAGGAGCAATACTAGAAATTCAATTTAGCAAACACCTCTTGAGTGCCTACCAAGTGTGGAAGGTAAAAAGATGAACAAGGCACCCGCTTTCCTCAAAAGAACACATGCCTCAGTGCCCAGAACCAGACCAGAAGCTGGCAAACTTCTGCAAAAGCCATGTGGCAAATATTTAGCTGTTATGGCCACGAGGCTTCTGCTGCAATGACTCGACTCAGCCACTGTGGTGCAAAAGCCACCAAGACTACGTATGACACCTGAGCAGGGCTGTCTTCCAACAAATCTTTACTGATGGACATTAAAACTTAAATTTCTTACAATTTTCATGTGTCTCAAAAAATTAACCTTCTTTTGATGTTTTACAACACTTGAAGAAATGTAAAAGCCACCCATAACACATATAAAAAAGGCAGCTGGCCGATTTGGGCCAGCGGCTGTAGCTTATAGACTCTTGGGCTAGACTCTCTGGGTGGGCCCTGACTTCCGAGCCTCACTTTCCTCATCTGTAAAATGGGGATGAGAATCTCTGTCTGTGTGTTCTAAGAATTAGATATCGAAACAGAGAAAACACTAAATGAATGTTAGCTAGTGTCCTTCCTGGAGGGATGTTGTGTTTGATGATGATAATGACACAGATGATAATAAAAACTAACCTTCAAGAGCATTTGTTTCCTGTCAGGCATTGTGTGAAGTGCTGCATATGTTTTACATATTTAATCTAATCTTTGAGCCATGGATTTTAAGATGTGCCATTATCAAATGTACCGCCAAGGAAAAAGAAGCTGCCAGTTAACCTCTGACAGCTACAGCCTTCACTGTAAGATACATCCTGATTTCACAAATTTGAATGTGTGCGGGGCGGGGGGGTGCACTTTAGAACCAATGAAATTCACTATCTCCTTCAAGTCCACCACTGTCTTAAGACAGGTACCACCTAGTACCTACGTAGGCATTATTTTGTCCCTGTTTTGAGGAACAGTTTCTAGTCTACATTCAAACAGCTAGAAGAGTCCGTGCTGGGATTTTGAACACGGGCAACCTTGTCCACAGTCTGAGCTCTGCCTTAAGGGCACGAAAGCCTGGAAGAAGGCAGACACAGACGTGTGAAAGGACAAGGTCACGGAAGTCTGGCCCAATGAACTTCCTCCTCAGTCAGAGAGGAAACACGGCACTCCCGGCAATCACATCCCTCTGCTGTTTCAAAGTGGGGTGCGAATGCAGTAAGAGGAAACAGGAATTTTAAAACGCAGAATAGGGATGGCAAGATGCGCTACCTTTTCAGCTTGCAGCTCCTTCTTCATAGCTGTCTAGGGCGTCCTGTTGGGTTCAGTGAAGGACGGGAGCAGATGCTAACAGTACGTAACGAGAATGGGGCTGGACAGGAGGGGAAGGCCAGGGAGAAGTTTCTTGAGATTTATATTCTTGTGGCGTGTAGAGTCCAAAGGCCAGAGACCACCCACTGGCTCTGTCACCTGGGGAGCCATGACCCTCTGAGGCCCCCATCCCCAGTGCGCAGGGGGCTCGGGATGCACGGTGAGCTCTCAGCGGGGCCGTTTGTATCGTCAGAGAGCTGGAAGCACAACCCAGAGTTACATGTGAGCCTCTGAATGCAGAAATTAAGGGGGATTTTAGGCCAAAATTCTCTTTCAAATTCTGATTTGTTTTTCCTCTCAAAATTTGGCCTCAAATCTCTTTCTCCCATTATTTTGTCACCAAATAATTATGGAGTGGTTAAATATGCTGAAAAGAATGGGATTTCTCTTTTTCTTGTAAAACTCCAATTAGTCAAAAGCTAGTCAGCATGCAGCTTCAGCCTGTGCCGTTGTGCAGAAAGGTGTCAGCACAGCAGACCCGAGCCTGCTCTTCTTTCAGAGGCCCCCTGGCAAGGCTGGCCCTGGCCGGCCTCTGGGAACCCGATTTCAGGAGTCGTCCCACTGTCCCCTAACTGACACGTGTGGCTCTCTGTGCCCACACAGTTTGTACAGGCTGAACATCTGCTTTCCTCTGGAGCAGATGCTGAGTTTTTCTCTGGTTTATGCTGAGCATCTGCTTTCCTCTGGAGAAGGTAAAGTTTGGTACATGCTAGGCAGAGGGTACCCATGAGACCAGCTTCCAGTAAAAACCCAGGGCACTGGGTCTCTAATGAGCTTCCCTGGTGGACAGCATTTCACTCGTGTTGTCACGACTCACTGCTGGGGGAATGAAGCGCATCCCGTGAGACTTTACCGGGAAAGGGCTCTGGAAAACCGGGGCCTGGCTTCCTCCAGACTTAGGCCCATGCGCTTTTCCCTTTGTTGACATTGCCCTGTGTCCTTTTGTGGTAACAAATCACAGCCAACTAGACACTGAGATGCTGAGTCCTGTGAGTCCTCTAGTGAATCATCAGTCCTGGGGGTGATCTTGGGGACTCCTGACACAGCCATCCTCAGCCAATTAATCGGAGGACACTGTCCTTCCGAAGTGGTGCTGCGCCAGCACGGGAAAGCCTGGGGGAGAGACGAAGACGCTTGCTCTACTAATCCTGCCCTCTGCAGCGGAGGGCAGGTGTCAGATTATCTCCTGCTCCATTCAAAGGTTGCAGTGCTCAGGGAGATGTTAACCTCGGATCTCTGTCCTTCAGAAACTCGCAGTCAAGTACAGGAGACAACAGTGGAGGTGGTGGCGATGGTGGTGGCGGTCGTGATGGTGATGGCAGTGGAGGCAATAACAACGAATACATCTCTAACACTCACTATGTGCCAGGTACTCTCCTAGCACTTCCCATGTCAATATATTTAATCCTCACAGCAACCCTGGTGGGTAGGCAATCTCATTATCTCCATCTTCACAGATGAAGAAGCCGAGCACAAAAAGGCTAAGCACTGCCCCAGTCCACATAGCTCGTCACTGGTAACACACCCTCTGGCTTTGGAATCTGAGTTCTTAGCTGGTACACCATACTGTCTCTCTCAGGACAGAGAGATGGATCCTAACCACTATAAACAGGCCCAACTTAACCCACATTTAAAAAAACATAGTACTGTCCTGGCCAGGACGCTCGACTGGTTGGAGTGTCAATCTGTTCACCAAAGGTTGTGGGTTCGATCCCTGGTCAGGGCACGTGTGGGACGCAAGCAAATGATGTTTCTCTCTTCTCTTTCCCCACCGCCTTTCTCCCTTCCTCTCTCTCTCAAATTAATAAGCATATCCTCAGGAGGGGTTTAAAAAAATTTAAGTAAATAAGATAAAAATACAATATTTATTATACTCTACTGACCATCAGAATTATTTTTGTGCATGTTTTAATGCCTGTGCTAGACACTAAGCTGAGAGGCCAGGTTTATGCCCTGTGTGTCTCCGGGCTGCCTCCATGGCACCTTGCTTTGCACACAGTAAGCATTCAGATGCAGATGGATGGAGGAGAAAAACCACCCAGGAGTTGGAGGTCAGCACAGTCTAAAATCGTGATGATAGGTCTCAGGGAACACGTGGCATTGAGAGGGATCTCAAAGGTAAGTTCCAAACAGGCATTCTACATGGCAGCAACAGTATGGGCAGAGAGGTGCGCCCAGCAACGACCATGGTAAGTTGAGAGGGCCAAGAGAAGAATGGCTGGAATAAAGGGTGTACCTTGGTGAGACTGGGTGAAGTCTAACTATGATGAAATGAAAAGCAAGAGTTACAAGCAATGGGCAGCCAGTCAGCAAGAAAGTGACAGTGAAAAAGTAACAACTTGGTAAGACTTATCTGGGGGCACAGCAGAGACATGGCCTGGCGGGCCTGAGCCCTGGGACAGGGTAACAAGTTTAAAATAGCTGCAAGAGTCTCAGCATGATGTCCATCAACAGGATGCATGTCCAGAGCCCACAACTGGAGGCGCTGCACACCTGAACCTACACAGTTTTGTGAACCAATGTTGTCCCAATAAATTCAATTTAAAAAAAGAAATTGGTTGTTGTTTTATGTCAGTAAATTCAGAATAATTTGTTGTCCAGCAACAATAACTGGAACAAAGAGTGCAACAGGAATGGTAGGGTATTCCACAATCCCATTTCCTCTTGAACATGAAGAAAGAAGACATTTACCAGCTCTCCTGCAGTTCATTTGGGTCCCATCTGACTGTTAGCCAATGGAATACAGAGGGAAGTATGTCACATTGAGGCCAGTTATCAAAACTCCTGTTCTATCATTTACATCTCTTCCCTTTCTGCAGTGACAATGGAGGCCAGATTATAAAGACGGCAACATCAGAAGACTGGACATTTCTAAATCACTGAGTCGTCATTACCTGGTAGAGACCCATCCAGGAAAACTCGCCAGCATCAGACCAACGATGAGCTACTGGGAGCTGGGGGGTTGTGTTACGGGGGAGCTGGCATCTGTTACTCTGACTAATACACATAACAAATCCATTGTGTTTGTGTGACTACACATTGTAACTACTAATACAAATTCATGGAGCACTTGTGCTATGCTTGAAAGTTTGCTTAATGCTAGGCATGGGTTACCCCACTGAAACTTAGATCAACTATATTACTATGCAGGTATGTTTGTTTTCTATATTTTATAAATGCAAACCCTAAGTTGAAAGAGGACTTAATATACTCAGGATCATGAAGATATTGCAAAAAGAGGAATTTCCTTAAAGATGGAAGGTTGTCTTCTAAGAGTTAAATTTTCAAAATTCATTGGGAGAGGTTAGCCATCTATAAATGTGCTGTTGATATAAACTTTTGTTAAATAGGTGGTCTGAACTTATTCCTAAACCACTAATTTTAGTAATAATAGAGTACATAGCTTTATTTATATATTTTTGTAAACAGACCACTATAGGCTGGTTAAATGTATTACACAGCCATTTTTAAGCGTTAAAAATAATTTTTGTTATAGTATCTTTCTATGTTTTATGACTTTAATTAAGTTTCTGAATTCTGTTCCAGACACTGCAGTATAAAACAGTATAAACCACATTTTAATCATTAAAAAATTCAAATACATTCTTTATTTCACACAAAACATATGTTTAATAAAAAAACATCTCAATAGCTACAGAAAGTGAGATTTTAAATGACAATAAGCTACAAGGAAAAAATGCAGAGAAAAATTAAAAATAAGCCCAAGAGAAAAGGACTTAGATGGTAGTTGCTTTATTCGCTCTTATTCATCATTGAGCAGTTTCAGTACTCCCAGCTTCAAAACAACCCACCCTCTTTCAAAATATTGCTTATACAACTGCAGTTGAGTCTGACTAATTCTGTGTTTGAAATAGAATATCAGCTACTGACCCTCAGGAAGCTAATTGCGTTTCCACATATTCAGCACAGTTACGCATCCAACTAAACCATGCACTCACCGTGGGCGGGGGTGGGGGGCAGGCACTACTGCAAGCTTTTCTTGCTCAGGGATCAACATGGCCAGTGGGCTGGTGCCAAGGCCATGGCTGTGGGCCAAGATGGGAATTCCAGGGATAAACTGCTGAGTCCTGCCGCACAACCTATTTCCAGCACATGTAATTTACTGCTCTTTGTACAGTCTTTCTCCAGGGAGGGGACGTAAAGCCTCTGGTATACGTGGGTATCAAACGTGTATATCCGCACTGAATACACATGGCTGATAGTAAGTATGGCAGGATAAGCAATTCTGCAATTGGCTCTCTTCCAGTGAATTGTCTTCCCTTGTACACACATACTAGATTACTACTGGCAAAGACCAATTTCTGGTTTAATGGGGCAGAAAGAAGAGATCCAGATAGATATAAATGTCTGTCAACTGTCTTTATATTCATATTGAAGTATTCCCCTTAGAGGACAACACATGAATTTTCTGTTGACTTAAATTTGCCTTTTAGGAAGCTGGTAAACTAGGAATTTTAATAGTAGAAATAAGTTCATTTACTGCTATGTGTATTTCAGTTCCATTTCCAGCAGGCATTAAGAAGGCTCTTATATATTTCATCTTTGAATATTTTATAGCCATATATATTTCTTCGGAAAAAACACCTTGCATTTGGGGTACTAAAGGTCCTGCAGATTTTATTAAGCAATCGTGCCGGTAAAAGCAGAGCAGTAAATACTAATGCTGGCTTCAGAATACAGATGTCTGTTGTGCAAAAATTTCAGAGTGGCATCCACTAGTGAGAAGCCTAGACTGGACACCCAGCTGCATCCTCCTCCCTCCCCATTTCACTGTATGATTTGAGCAATTCATTTAACCGTTGCTGTCCCGGGGCCAAATGGAGCTGACACCAAGTCTCGGTGCAGTGAATCCTCCCACTGCTCTCCTTTCAAGCCAACCTTTCTGAGCCGCGTTAGAGCCCTGCCAGCCCTGCCACCTCCCGCCACAGCTTCCACCTCCCACCGCTTGTATCATGTGGCTCCCATTCAGTCACCGCGCATCTCCTTCACTATGGAATGGGACAGCTCATCTCTTCACCAGTAATTACCTCCATCCCCCAGTCTGCAGGAAGACTCCCATCTCGCAAACTCAGGCCCTTCTTGCCTTCTCCTAAATTTCCATTTACAGCCATCCCGTACCAATTCCTAGTTCGTTCCCCTACATTACAAATGCTTTAGAGTTTGTTGAATACAGTTCAGTGTGTTTAGGTACAGCTCAATGTACAGATGCTGTGTTGGGTCATTTGGGAAAAAACCCAATGGGACACAGGTTAACCTCGTAGGCTAGCTGGAGAGAGACACGACACAGATCATAAGAAAGGCAAAAGGAAAGTCTGGCAGGGGTTCACTGGAGTGACACGGCCCCTAGCTTGGGGCTTGGGGACCTGGGACGATCTTTGTGACTGCCTGGGCAGCACACGTGCTCAAACTGGACAGGTGCAGAGATTGCATGGCTGCTGTGCAAGGATGGCACACAAATCTGTCAAGTGTTCCATATTACTAGAAAGGGGAAAAAGGGGCCTACTGAGTTGGTCTAATGGAAATGCAAATGGTGGACAGAGGAATAAGGGCATTTCAGATGGAAGGAAGGATTGGGTGTAGATGCAGAGAGTCAACAGGAAGAACACAGGGAAGAGAACAATGGGGAACACCATGGAAGAGCCCGCTGCTGCTCAGGTCTTGCCCCCCTGATGCCTCCAACCCTCTTGGCGGAACAGTGTGGAGACTGAGTGTGGGCAGCCTTCTCTGTCCAGTGTGTAAGGCAGGCTCCGCCTCTCCTGGCTTTAGAGCTGGGCACCAGAGCAGCCACAGTGGACGCAAATGGTAAGCCTGGGCTTTTAGATGTGCATGGCAGTGAGCGCTGTCAGCTGCGTTTCCGGGGCGAGCTGTGCCGTGCTCTATAGAAGCCCCGAGAGTAGCACTGGGAAAGGGAGGGGCTGGGGCCAGGAAACTCCAACAGGAGCTAATGACACCACGGCAGTGACCCTGGCAAGAGGCATTTATGCTTCACCCCGGGAAACTCATCTCCTCCTTGAGCTCAGCAAGTCCACTGCAAGAACAGGACATGCAGATTTTCCCCTGGCTGAGGAAACTGCTGTTAAGCAACCCCTGTGAGTGGTTCCACCCCACCCCCGACCAGGACATGCACGTAGGGATGTGACATCGTTACGGAACCTGTTTATGTGGAGACTGGCAACAACAACACACAGCTAACCTACTTGTGACTAATTCCTACGTATCCGCAAGTCCTCCTCTAACATGCAGTATTGCCAGCGGCCCCGGAAACTTGGTCCTTCTTGCTCAGCTGACCTAGAATGCCTTGCCCCTCTTTCTGGCCCTCCATCTGTCAGGTGGGTGTGCTGGGAGGCCAGAGGTCAACAAGGCCAAAGTCCATCAAACACAGGCAGGAAGCACCTGGATAGTTCTCCCAGCCCATGTATTAGAACCTGCTCCTACAAGACTCGAGGAGAATTCAAACAAAGTTTTTGCACAGTGATTGTTGCTGTAATTACTACTCAGACAACAGGCATGGATTTCCCTTGAAAAGCAATCATTTTCTTCTTTTTGTATACTCCTGGACAACTGTGAGCTCCTTTTACTACCTGAGGGGCATCAGACTGCTATTCAGGAGGTTTGAGTTCTAACTCGAGTTCAGACAACATCTGTCTGGTCTTAACTACGTTTTGTACCTCTCCCAGCATCAGACTGGAACATGAAGGATGAGCTGGACTGTGGTCTAGGTGCTGAGCTGCAGCTGGAGCAAAGCCCGACTTCACAGGACAGCCTGTTCGGCTCTTCCTGCTGGCCCGCCAGTACCCTGCCCGTGTTCCCGTGATGGAAGGTGAGTCCTTCCTGAGCTCCCTGGAGTCTCTCCTCTCCCTGGCCTGTCTGTGGGACACGTGCCATATTGCTGAGTGTTGACTGGAGAAGACATTTAAAACATCGTTCTCCTTGACCAAAGGGGCTTAGGTGTCTTCTCTCTCAAATATGCTTCCTTTTTGGCAAAAGTCTTATAATTTACTAGATTAGAAGCTCTTGGGAAAGACCCACCTTTTAAAGGATAATTTAAAAACTGAAAAGATCACCAAATACTCCCTGGGAAAGTTCAGGGTGTGCTTCTCATTGTCAAAGATGAAATTTTTATCTCACGCTATGGGTCACGGCCAATGAGCTGCAGAACGCCATGTAGCAAGTCCAAGGTATTACACACTTGCAGGGCCTGGGGGGGAGAGGGCAGGACAGACAGCATTTCCACGTGGTCTGGAAAATTTTGGCTTATGTAAAAGGGAAAGGCAAACATACCTTGTGGGGACTGGAATGTTGCCATTGTTTTCTTTTACCCAGTATTAAATTTTCTCCCACTAACTCTCCCTGCTCCATATCACCTTGAACACAGTTGAAAACCTAGAGCCCTGGAGTCCGTGCTTTAAGACAGAAACTTACGCCACTCACACTGAAGTCGCGCAGCCAGGTGGGCTCAGATTAATGACAGCCAAAAGCCTCCCTTAGTTCCCAAAGAAGCATTTCAAAGGGTTCCTGCAGTTTTGTTCATTAGGGATGATGAATACTGTGCAGATGTTTCCCCTAATGTCAAGGATTTTAGAACAGGATCAATTTAGATCTTTGAAGAGAGAGAGTGTGTGTGCGTGCGTGTGTGTGTGTGTGTGTGTGTGTGCCTGCATGGAAGCAAAAGAGAAAAATCTAAAGAACATGATGAGGGATAAGGGGGAGAGAGGGTAAAAGGTGCAGAAATCCTGAACGGTAACTGTTCAAGACACAGTTTCTAGGACACAGGCTCTGGGACGGCGGTGTGATATGTGAGCCACATGTTATCGCCGCAGGGCCAGTGGGGTGGGTGGTTTGCCCGAACACAACAAGTTCAGCAGGTTTGGGAAATGTTTAGATTGAAGTTGCCAATGCACAGAATCAGTGTGGGCAAATAGGAATGGTATTTTTTTAATACAATACCTACACTAAGCTCTCCTGTAATATAGTTGGTTTGATGTTAGTAAAAAAGTCTTCTTACAAAGAACTATTTCACACCATAGTCCTAAGGCATTGATAAGAAGACTGTTCAAGGGACTAATTTAGCTGTATCAATTAGTAGTATTTAGATACATTTGAGTCCCCCAACAATGGCCTACCAATGAAACGAGCATTTCTCAATATCATCATAAAACCAGCCATGTTGGTAGGTTTATCAAAGAGAACAATCAAATACGTACAAAGTCCTATGGAACTGGGCTCTATTTTTGGAACTTCTTATTTACTCTCTGTGAAACTCTATACACCCAAAGTCAACACTGACACTGTTTCATGCCAGTCCTAACTCACGTAAAGGCATTTTTAAAAACTGTACAAACAATCTGTTTTTTAGGCAGAAAACTGTCATAGGTTTGTGGATTAGTCATGGGCTATGCCAAGCTGCAGTAACACACAACTCTTACCTATTTCAGAGGTTTAAAACATCAAAGGTTTATTTCTTGCTCAAACTACCTGCTCACTGAGGGCTGGCAGCAGGGCTCTTCTCGTCATTGTCACGTGGGATGCGGGCTGAAAGAGCCGCCACGCTCCTGAATGCTGCTGGTTGGTGTCTTAGAAGCCTGGGTCTCTCACAGGTAATTAAATGTTCCAGATCATAAAAGACATGTCATTTCTACTCACAGTTCATTGGCCAGAATAAGCACATGGACCCGCCCAACTGAAAAGAAATACTGGCAAAAGGCACCAATGACTTCCACACTTTGTTACGTGGAGTTGAGTTTTTGTTGAGTTTTCAAAAATGCTTCGAATACACATCATACGTGACACAGTTTCCTGCATGCTTTGTGTCCTTAGAGGAATAGCTGATGTCTCTGGACCACTTTCTATGTGTCCATCATTGGAGCCCTAAAACCATCACTGGGACTAACTGAAGTCCCACTGAGGCACAGCATCTTTGGGAGGGGAAAACAGAACCCTAACTTAGCAACGTTTACCTGGCCTTTGGCCACAGAACCTGTATCACAGAGGAGACTCAGCTCTCCACAATTTTACACCCTGATTTTTTTCCAGGAACTTCCATCACGGCAGTTTTTTTCTGTTCTGCCATAGGTGGGACATGATCAGGACCGGAAGGGGGCTGAGCCAGGTACCTCGGCGGTGGGAGGTTTCAGGACCATGCCCCCCGTAATGACGTAACAGTAGCCGAATGTAAAGCATCGGCAGCAACACCATGCGGGGCAGGGTCATGGTGCAGAATGGGAGCTCTCCAGCCAGACAGACTGGTCTCGATCTTGGTTCTGTCGCTAGCCAAGCAAACCTGGCCAAATGACTCTCTTGTGAGAGGGGACAGTGATGACACCTTCCCTCTGGGGTCACCGTGAGGATGGAATGAGGAGCACAGAGCTCAGTAAGCATGGGTGTTTGCTCCGTCCTGTTCTTTCTCTTATCCTCATCATCTTGACTTCCGCTCAGTTACCTTCTTTCAAAGTAATTTGCTCTCACAAGGAGCAAGTCACATGCCTCCCAAGATTCCTGTGAGAGAGGCAGAAGTGTCCCCACTCAAATAATGAAAAGAGCAAAACGGCCTCGGGGTTCACATCGGCCCACCCGAGCCTGTGCTCTGGCACTGCAGCGCTCTGCTTGGTCTGCGATGTCATGAGTATAGGGGCCACTTTCATGTAAAGAAATGACTCAGCCTAGGTGGCCCCCCCCCTTGTACTAGAACCTTTGAAGATACTATTCTGCTCAATTTGACAAATATGAGACAATGTTTTCTCCATCAGAATATCCTCTGTGTGCTCAACAGAGCAGAGGCATCAACTCTGAGTTCTTCACACATGGAGCCAGCCAGGCTTGAGCCTCAGATGCTAGAGATGGACGGGGGAAGAAAGGGTCGGGATGAAAGCAGGTGAGACATGTCCACACTGTTCCAGCCTGCAACTCAGACGTTACAGTATTTTTATGCATGGCTTTGCAACACAGTCCATACGTATAACACGTTGGCATTTAAGATGCACTTTGGTGCGAGTCTGACACACTTTTCTACCTTTCCACCTAGACTTGAGCCATGTTATTTTGCCTATGGCTTTATAAGGTGCCACGAGCCCACTCTTTGTCCTTGTCTTACTAGACTGGGAAGGTCCCCTTGGAAGGCACAGGTGTGATCAAGGCTTCCTCTCTATGACCCAACAGCAGCACTGTCTTCCCTTCCAACCAGAAGTTCTCTAGAGCAGAGCTGGCAAACTCTAGCCAGTGGACCAAATTCACCCTGATGCCTATTTTTGTAAGTAAAGCTTTACTGGGACCCATTTATTTATGTATCATCTATAGCTGCTTTCATGCTACAATGTCAGAATCGAGTAATTATGAGAGAAACCAAATGGCCTGCAAAGCCCAGAGTAATTACCATCTGGCCCTTTTCAGAAAGTTTGCTGAGCCTTGGTCTAGAGCACTGTGGTAAGGGAAGGTGCAAGAAGGAAAGAGCTTTGTCCAAACAAGAATGATATGGCTGCTGACCTCCATTCGCAGGTAGACCCTCATGCCAAAGGGCACACATCTCATTTAACAAATATTTTCTTATGTGCCAGATACCTGGACATAATAATGAGCAAGATAAACTCAATCTCTGTCCTTTGGGAATTTACAATTGTGTGTTGAAATAAAAATGGGGGCATGAGGGAAAGGGAAGAAATAGAGGTATGTAAGAAAATCAAGTACAGGCCAAACTATATTCACACAGCAGTGAAATGAGTGAATTACAGCTATAAAGGTCAACACACGCGCATTTCAGGAGTAATGCTAAGTAAAAAGAAAATATAGAAGAACACATGCTGTACAATCCAACTTACTAAAAGTTTAAAAACGTGCAAAATTAAATGAGCACTAATAGAGGAGGCAAAATTATAAAGAAAAGCAGAGGAAGGAGTCACACAAAAGCCAGGCTTGTGGTTCCTGGGAGAACAGCAGAGAGAGGGGATGGTGGAGGGGCACCCAGGGACTTCGGATGTAATGACCGTGTTCTTCCTCTAAAACTGGGTGGTCGGTACACAAATGTGCATGATGCCAGAACCCTTTACACCTGACATATTCTATTAGCATTTTCATATCTACTCAATATTTCCTCAGACTAAGTTTTGCAAGAGGAAGTGACGTGATGAACAGGAGAGAGTTCTGAGGGCGCAGAGGAGGGGCCGCTCACTCTGAGGTGAGGGTCAGGAGAAAATCCCCAGGAAAAATGTCACACGTCACTTGAGAACCAGACAAGCAAATTTCACCCTGAGAAAGTCACAGAAGAGTGTTCTAGCAAAGAGGAGCCTGTGCACAAGTTGAGAGATCCAACAGATGATCAAGTTTTCGAGGAAGTGAAGCCAGCAAGTGAGGTGGAGAGCAGGGCTGGAGGGGTCCTCTGGGGCCTCACAGTGAAGCCTGATAAGCCGCAGAGAAAAATGCATCCTCTATTCCCAAAGCACCGTGAGCCCTTGAAAGATTTAAGCCGTGGCATAAAGAGACATCATCAGAGTCACCTTTAAGAAAGATTCTTCCTGCTGTGGCAACTTCAGTTTATTCTGCTACCCTGAAGTCCCCTCAGCTTTCTCTGGGTTGGGAATAACGCCAGTACCTGTAAGTCTGTGGCAATGATGCGCGGCACCACTGCGTAAGCAAACGAAATCAAGACAGCGTCAGGCCAAAATGACGACGCATCTCGTTGACACAGCCGATGCTTGCTGACTATCGACTGCTAGGAGCAAGCACACCAGTTTTGTGTAAATAATTTCTTTGTACATTGAATTAAATATTTGTGTGCCAGTAGAGCTTACAATTATAAAGATATTCTATGGTGAATCTTCACAAAAGCTGATGTTCCTCTGAAATAAAGAATCTCTTACCACTTGTCAATTTGGTAGTAATAGATTCTAATCTCTGAGACTCATTTTAAAAATTCTATCAAAAATGCTTCTTAATTCTTTAAAATATAGATGAGTGAAAACTATGACATAAATAATTTTAAACAACATTAGTTAAATCAGTTAGAAAACACATTTCTCTGGCAGCAAGAGCAAACAGATACACACACACATACACACACACTATAAAGAAAATAAAACAACAACAGCACTGCCTCTGGTTTCATCATCACACCATCCAGTTCAAATTTATGCCTTAATTACTCAATAATGACCATATTTTTGCCTCCTGTTACTTTTATCTAAATAATGTCAACATATGCTTTTTTTTATTAATGCTTGCACTAAGTTCTACCGGATCGTCAAAGATGGTTTCCAAGGAATATAGTAAAAGTTCTTCAAACTATATAATCCCGCAACTCCATTCCAGAATACATTCCTCAAAGAACTGAAAGCAGGGTCTCACGCAGATACTTGCACAGCCAAGTTCATAGTAGCATTGTTCACAACAGCCAAAAGCTGGACACAACCTGAGAGCCTATCAACTGACAAACGGATCAATGTGGTGTATGCGCACCATGGACAACAACTCCGCCTTCCAAAGGAAAGCACTTCTGACACGGCCTACGGCATGGACGAACCCTGAAGACGTTATGCTAAGTGAAATAAGCCACAAACACTAGATGGTCCACTTACACGAGGCACTTAGAAACCAGAATGGTGGTTGCCAGGGGCTGGGAGTCGGGCTATGGAAGTTGGTGTTTAATAGGTCCCGAGTTTCAGTTTTGCAAGATGAGAAACTGGGATGGGTGGTAGTGATGGTCACACAGCAATGTGAATGTACTTAATTCCCCAGTTTCTCAAACTGCACACTTAAAAATACCTAAAATGGTAAATTTCACATTATGTATATTTGACCGCAATAAAACAAAAATTTCCAAATCACGGATGTCTGAATTGAACCACACAACTGCAGACCAGACCTGTCTCCCCCTGTTGGACCTAATCATCCTAGTTTCTGAAAAGGGTGTGGGCTTCTTGCAGAAGTCCTTTGAAGTTGCAGCAAGTCACAGCAAGTGCTTGACCAGGGGTCAGGACATCCCCATCCACCTAGTTATGGTACCCAACACACATGCCTGGACTGGCCCATATGAAACAACAGAAACCTCTGTCCTCGAAACAAAATGCTCCTCAGAGAACACTTTGTTGCTAGGAGAGATGCATTACAGTTGGGATGTTGTGAGAGCAAATTTGTCACTTAATTTTCTTTAGCTCCTCTCTAAAAAACATGCTCAGAATAATGCATTAGGCTGCCAAGATACTGCAACAAGTGCCCAGCTCTGAATTCAAGCAGGATGCCGCCAAATTAAATGCATCATGCTGTGAATAATGCAGCTCTAAAATTCCGCATTAAACAGCAGGCCCCACTGGACACAAAGAAGAGATTTTAACAGGTTTTAAAAAAAACCACACGTTTCCACACTCCTCCTAGGTCTTTAATTACCTGGCCTGATGGGTTTATTAAATGACCCAGCTTTACATTAGCTAGAAACACGACACGGACACCACCGAGGCCCTGAAAGCACACCACTGGGAGGCTAGAAGCCGGACTGCAGGAAGTGAGAAAGAGGCAGAAAGGGACGCTGGTGGGGGAGGCGGCGAGCAGTGCTGCAGGGAGGCAGACAAACCTCAGAGCTGAAGAGAGAAGAAAAGAGAAAAACTCACTTGTTCCACAGAAACCACAAAGCCAACATCTATGAACTCTGTAAGTGGGCACCAGTAACTTGTTTCTCCCTGTTCCTCCTCAAAAAGTGTGCTTGTTTGGAAGGTCGGGGGAGGGCCCCTCGCTCGAAATGAAGCAGCCACAGGGACTCGCGGTTCTAAGACAGCCTTGTTCTGAGAGCCACAGAGGAGACTGGCACCGCGGGGTGACAGCTGTCCCCGTGGGTGGGGGCTCTGAAGGCCCTTGTTTCTCGGCAGCCAGGCCCAGCATTGTTGGAGACAGCCCCCGGGCTCAGGGTGGGCTTCGGGGGCCCGCCCTTTCGCTCTACAGATGAAGAAAATGAGTCTGTATGTTCCAGCCATCCCACTTCCAGATACATAGCCAAAAAAGTCGGAGGCAGGGAGTTACAGAGGCATCTGTACAAAAGAGGCCGTTACACGCCCGTGCTCACAGCGGCACAGTTCACAACAGCCAGAGGTGGGAGCAGCCCTGGTGTCCACGGCCAGACAAATGGATGCACAAAACGTGGCATATACACATAACGGGATATTACTCAGGCTTAAAAAGGAAATTCTGACACATGGTACATGAATGAGTCTTGAAGACAGAATGCTCAGTGAAACAAGCCAGTCTACAAAGGACAAGGACTCTGCGACTCCACTCACAGGAGGCGCCTGGAGTAGCGGCACTCACAGAGGCAGAGAGCAGAATGGCTGCTGGGGGCGGGGGCGGGGCCGGGGGCGCGTGTTTGGTGGGCACAGACTTTCAGCGGGGGGGGGGGGGGGGGGGGGGGGGGGGGGGGGGGGGGGGGGGGGGGGTGGTGATGGGTGCAGGACAATGCGAATGTACTTAACACAACTAAACGATACACTTAAAATGGTTAAGATGGTAAATTATATACATGTATTTGTTTACCACAGTTCAAACAATTTAAGTGTATGCCGAGAATGAAACTGGTGAATTCTAGCGAGCCATGGGGGAAGGCCTCTCTGAGGACAGAAGTGGGGAGGAGCGGGGGACAGAAGTCCCGACAGAGCTCCCTGGCATCGTTCATTCTGCTGCTCTCTGACTGCACCACATCTCTGCCTTCTCAGGCGGTTCCTGGAATCGCCTCGGGAAGGTCTAAGCTCCTCGGTGCAGTGAAAGCCTGGCTATCTGGCCTGCGGCCTGTGCCGGAGAGAGTACAGGGAAAAGGTTATTCTTCGTGACTGAAAGCGTCAGAATCAACCCAGGTAAACCAGGCATAAGGGATGACACGCTGCTGATGCTGGCATTTCACATGGTTGCCAACCGCTGGAATCCTACCCGTGTAATGCCATAGGTGCAAGTGGAGAGCTGCCTTGCTGGAACCCGTTTCAAAGATTTGTTCCCACTCTTTGCCTTTTTTGCTAACTTTGCAAACTTGATGTCACTTGTCCTCAAAAAATAATACTCAGCCAGTCAAAGGGCGGGCTAATATATGAGAGTGACAGAGTCCCACCCTCCCCAAAGGGCCCGGTTGGGAAGGAAACGAACAGACTTCTCTTGGCATGGCATTACTGGGCCGGTCGCCAACATCTGTCCGTTAGCGCATCTGGAGCAGCTAGCAGCTGTGCGCCACGGTCAGGCATGAGGGAACGCGGCTTTCTTTACAACCTCTTGGCCTAACCGAAACCTCATATCCAATGCCAGTGAAGGAAGAAAAATGCATGATCGCCTAGAAAAACTTACATTCAGCCATCTCAAGTAATTGGACTCAAATTATAGAACACACTAACATGATTTTTAAAGATCTCGCTCCATGAGAATGCAGAGAGATGTAAGCACACCGTGTCCCACTACAAGCCCCACTCCCTCTTCCCTCCATGCCTCCAGTCCTGAGCGACCCTGTGTGTGCAGCCTAAGAATTCTACTCATGTCCACAAGAGCCATAGTCCATAGGCTTTTCCATAATAAGTCCTAAGAGCACCATATAAACCTTAGTGCTCCTGGGGGCCCAGAGGTCTGTGGTATACTTAGTGCTAACCTAGGCTTAAATATCTTGTAAGGAATAACCAGGCTGAGATGTGTCCCCTGTGGTCACTTGGGCTCCATTTCACTACCAATCTGTCTCATATGCCAAGGGTTGGATAAAAATTGGGGAGCTGGCATCTACCCCATGCTGGACACTTAGCATTCCTGAGCCTGGTATGCACAACTGAACCCTAAGTGAGGATACAGAGTAATTAGAACTCGGCTTTTTCTACTTTTTAAACATTCCTGTAGGCTGGGAAGAATTAGAGCCAAGGACTCTTAACACTGAAGCTGGAGTCCTGCCTAAAAGCTCTACATGCCATATGAATTCACCAGGATTTTACTGTTGACGCTGGCTCCATTCTGTAAATAAATGTGATGAACTGCATCGGTGGAATGTAGAGAAATGATACCCTGACTCTTTACAATGATAAAAATTTTCTTAAACTTACCCAAACCCCCCTGCCAAGATTTCCCCCCACCTTTTAGTGATGGTTACCTATTCCTTGAAAGTTCTTACTGCACATCCGCCGTGGGCAGGCCCTCCGCTGCCCTCCGCTGCCCTCCGAGGACAGAGGAGCAGCTCCGCCCCCTCTCATGGGAATATGTGGAAGATAAAAGCCAAGACTCGTGGGGAGCTGACTAATAACAGTAAGGTTGGAAAAGGAAGATGGTGACCCCATGTTATCATTACTGACCATCCCCCGTTTTGTGCTCATTAAAACATCATTTGCTCACAAATGCCCTCACCAAGTCACTAAGACCTTATTCTGACTTCAATTTACCAATCAACAGTAGTGTGACACTGCTGAGCAATCAGTTTTGAATCCAAACAATTTTTTGGCATCCAGTCCAAATATGTCTAGTTCAAAGGGCTTTCATGAGAAATTCTGGCAAATTTTCTCTACTACTTACAACCATGTATGTGACATCATCAGTTGTCCTTTTTCCTCATGTTTAACATGTGGGAACTGGACTAAGAGAACTCTAGTTTATCTAGCTTTAATACTTTACAATCACACACATACATCTATTCTGTAACAGTGCTGCAGAGGTTTTCATCACGTTCCATGAATTCATTCATCCATCCACCCATCCATCCACCCAACTCATATTTAGATATTCTGTCCAGGTACATATCTACGTACTGAAGATAGAGTGGAGAACAAGAATGATAAAGTCCTGCTTTTGTGGAGTTCATTCTAGAGCAGTTGGGAGGTATGAATGGAGATGCAAATAATTACATATCTTTTCAGGGAGTGGTAGATGCTTGAAAAACAGTAGATGATTCTAATGGAATTATTTCGGTGGTGAGTATAAGGGTGGTCTGAGAAAGCTCTACTGATGTCGCATGAGCAGAATCACAGTGACAAGACATGGCCACACCTGTGGAAGTCAGAGACGGAGCATTCTGGGCAGAAGGAAAGGCTAGTACAAATGACCTAGGGAACAAGTAAGAGCTTGACATGTAGGGAACCAAAGACAGTCAGTCTGGCTATGATATGGCGCTATATCAGCTGACGCAGGACCTCATGGGCCATGGTGTGGGGTTTGGATTGCACAATGAAGCCAGTGGAGGGTGTAGCCAAGGCCACCAGTCATCCTGCAAAACCCATTCTGCCCCTTTTCCTTCAGGCTGATCACTAGACAAATAAGCCATTTCCCAGCCACCCTTGCAGCTGGATATAGGCAGGTTACTGAATTCTGGCCAATGAAATTAGAAAGTGGTACCAATGGCCCTGGCAGGTGTGGCTCAGTGGGTTGGGCATCATTCCACAATCAGAAAGGTCACCAGTTTGATTCCCAGTGGGGGCACATAGCTAGGTTGCTGGCCAGGTCCCTGGTTGGGGGTGATTGATGTTTCCCTTGCACATCAGTGTTTCTCTCCCTCTCTTTCTCCCTCCCTTCCCCTCTCTTTAAAAATACATAAATAAACAATAAAAGAAGAAGTGGTATGTATGGCTTCTAAGAAGTGACCGTAATGGGAAAAAGTGTCCCTGCTTCCTCTTTTCCACCTTTCTGCACTGGAACACGAACACAGTGGCAGAACTGGCATGTCAGACAGGGTCTGGGTCCCCAAAGTCATGAGACCGCCCACAATGTCTACTTTGTTTAGATCCCTGTCATTTTGGTTCTCAGTCTTTCACAGTGAAGCTAACTAATACAGAGGGTTTGAAGTACGTGAGTATAAGGCCAGACTCATGTTTGTATAAATATCACCCTGGTGGTAAGTGAAGAATTAGTTGTAGAGGTTTGGGCGGGAAGCAAGAAGATCCATCAGGAAGTGTCGTGATTATCCAGGCAAGAAGCAAGGTGGTCTCAGAGGGCTGCAGTGGGTATGGACAGGAATTGAGGGATTCGGGATATAATTTGGAGAAAGGGCTGAGAGGATTTGCTGATCAAGAGGGAGAGAGAAGAATAAAGGGTGACTCAAACATTTTTGGCTTGAGTAACTGCATAAATGGTGGGTCTATTTATTGAGATCGGAAAGACTGGAGGGAGGGTGCTCTTTGGCCGCACTGACTTTGAAAGGTCTGTTGGACATCCAAGTAAAACCTCTATGAGGCAGCTGGATACATGAGCTGGAACTCGGTGGGAATGTCAGAGGTGGGGACATAGGCCGTACAGAGATGACATATCGCCACATGTCCAGGACAGCTGACCGAGAAAGTAGTCACCAGCTACTTGTGGTTACTGAAGTTTAGTTAAAATGAACTAAAATTACAGAGTCAGTCCCTCAGTCACACTGGTCTCATCTCAAGTGCTCGGCGGTCACACGTGAATAGTGCCAGAGCACTGTTCAGCTCAGACATTCATTCCCTTCACTGCAGTGGGTTCTCACAGGGAGCTCGGGTCGAAACCTCTTTAGAAATAGTTTATTATGATCGATTCACCTGGTCTCATAAGGTATGTGGGAGACAGAATAGGAGGGGAAAAGACATGCATTTCCCCATTGCGTTTCATTTTTTCATCCGTAACTTAAGACATGCAACGATCACTGTTCCTGCTCCTTTGTCCAAATTCTTCAGGTTCATGTTTATAAACTGTTTGTAATAATCTTCAATTCGAAGAAATCAGAGATCTGCTAAGTTTGTAGGAAGTAATTATCTTACAGTTTTCAACTGTTCTCTTATTCCAACTTGCCTTACCATCCCTTTAAAAGAGGATGGAGACCAAAGCAATGCTTTCCTCTGCAGAAGGCAGCAGAGCCCTCCCTCTCTCCCCACTGCCCACGGACGTCAGACCAGCAGTGATGGAACGGAACGGCCAACTGTGCAAACATTCGCTTCTTTACTGTCACAAGGTAGAAAGGAAAAATGCCAAAAAGGAGAGGTTGGAAAAACAGCAAAAGAGCAATTATTCCCTGAAGAGAACATGAAATCAGACCCTAGAGTGACCCCACAGAGGAAATGGAAAATACAATCCAACCCCGGGTCAGAGAACATCACTGTGTTTTCGGGTAACGATTACAAAGGGAAAACAGGGTTTGGGCACTGAGATATCCCAGGACTTCAGCTTGGGACTCCCTGGGTGGTGCATTCTGTAATTCAATTAAACCCTTTGAAAGAACAAGATTCATGTCACCCGGAGGAACCTGATTCTCCGGACAACTCTAAGCTCACAGGAAACTTCTGACAATAACCCTTCTACGTGCTCGGCAGTCTGAATTACATCAGATTCGAGAAGCCCACGTGAAATGAGGAAGCTGAAAGATGACCGCAATGAAAAAACTGCCAAGAAGCAGAGTGATTTGGGAAATTTCATTTCACTTGTAGGAAATACAGATATGGACTCTTAGTTCTCCATTTACTTTTTTCCGAGGCTGCCTTCTTCATCAAAGGACATTATCGCTTCGAACTTGTTAAAGAGCACAAACTGTCACTGCTTCATGGCGGCCCGAGGGACAGGAAGGGCATGATGCCCAGAGTTATCTCCCCCAAACAGAGGACACTACCTTCTCAAAAAGCCAGCGCTAGCTCTCTACCGCCTACTGAACAAAGCCCAATACCTTATCTGGCACACATGTCCCTCCACTGGCCTGAACCCTTGGTGAAAACCTTCCCAGCCCTCCTCTGTTGCCTCTTTGCACAGCTCCCATGTGGTGACTACCTGTGGAGAGGTCACATCTCGGCTAGCTGGGCTCCTTGGGGAGAGGGGCTGAGAAGCCTTGGGAAGGTACTTGACCTCAGGTTGTTGGAGAACGAGGCCAGAGGGCCAGAGTGGAAGCTGAACCATGGAAGGCAGAGGGGAGCAGGGGCTCACCTAAGTCTAGTGATCAGCCAGTGGTGCGGTGGGCACTGCGGAGAGCTGGAACGAGGACAGGGAGAGGGGCCACCACGGGGGCTAGAGACCATGGCCATCTGTGGATGCATTCCTTCCCGGCAATCTGTACGAGTTTTCAAATTTTATGTTCTTGTGTCAATGAAAATCTTAGTCTACATTAACATAAGCGTGACCTGGATCGTCTGGATTGGCAGCTATAACCTAATATGGACCTAGATTTCTGAGCTCACGCTGTATCTAGATTCACCCTTGCAAAGGCCAAATGGCACCATGAGGAGCTGCACAAATCAGGTTTAACAGTGGTGTGAATAAAGGGACAGCAGGACTGAGTCACCACATCGCACAGCAGCTGAGCCTGGTGTCAGGCTGAGCACACAAGCGCTGTGCCCGCGGTCTCTGAAAACACCAACTTCATCAGCAGAGGAGCATTGGGAAACAGGCAATAATGTCGGTTTCTAGTCTCATTTCCAGTCATAATGGATTAAGTACCTCTTTAATTAATATTTTAATAATGCCCAAAATCAAGCTTTATCTTCCAGAGAAGCAGGCAGATTAGCAGAGCTGTCAGGAGGCACCCCATAAACGTGAGCGATTGCAGCGTGCTCATGAGCAGTGCTAGAATATGAAGTCTCAGTGTTCCACACTGGCAAAGCCTTAAAATCGTTCATTCTATCTCAGACAGCAAAATTATGTGAAACAAGGCATTGTGTACACTGGAATGTTTTAAGTTCAAATGCCAAAATAGATTAAATATGAAATTGAATGTGTAGCTATGCCTTTCTGCTATTTAACCCAATAAGGGTGAATGGGTGATTCTGTTTCAGGAAAAGACCATCATCCATCATATCTAAGTACCACTATTAATTTGGTTGTAGTAGTTTTGAAATGGAATATTATTAACAATAATATGGAATAAAATGGAATAATATTTTGGTCTTACAGTTATTTAGAAGAACTAATGCAAACTCCTTATGAGATGTTTGTACACATTTAAATAATATTATAATAACATACTGAGTTGGCCAAAAAAGTCCATTTAGTTTTTTCCATAAGATAAAAGACACATTTTTCATTTTCACCAATAACTTTATTGATTTTGGAAATTCTGAGTATGTCGGCAATCTTCCGCTATTGGCTTCTAGTGGGTAGAGGCCAGGGCTGCTGCTAAACATCTCCCAGTGCACAAGACCCACAGCTAGGAATTATTTGGTCAAAATGTCAACAATTACAAGAAACTTTGCAAACCACTTTTGACACATTTCACCCGTTGCAGCACCTTCTCCATACACTGCAAAAATCTCTTTTGTTTTTGTGCTTCAGTTGTATTTTTACCTTTCTTGAAATAATAAAGCATAATATGCCAAAAATGCTGCATATCTTTTTCCAACTTCAATATTAAAATGGCTATACAAAAATTCACCAATCTTGATGAGTTTTTTTTTTAAATGCATGCTGATGCGACAGCTGTCACAATACAATCTTAAAAAAAAAAGTTTCAAATGAAGTTAAAGACAACTAAGCACCACTAGAGCCACCGTGCAGAAGAAACTAAACAGGCTTTTTGGCCAACCCAATATTTTAGGTCAAACAAGAAGAGGGCTATTAGAATAACTCAGGAGTTAACAAACAAAGGCACTGGAGCCACAGAGACCTGGGATCCAGTTCTGGCTCTTCTATCTCTCGGTATTTGACTTTGGGCAGGTTACCACATCCACACCCGGGGTTTCCATTGACGTGGGTACAACTACCCACGTCATGGGATCCTGGGGTGGATTAAATGAAATATTTATATTGCACTCAGCACAGCATCAAGGTATATTGTGAAGGTCTAACAAATGTTAGCCCTTGCTTAAAGGCCCTGCTAGTGAAGTAGATAAGCCCGGAGATTAGGGGTCTCAGTTTCCTTATCTGTAAAATGGGGCTATTAGTGGGATCTACTTTATAGAGTTAGTATGAAATTTTAAAAATACGTGTGTGTGAATGAATAATCTAGCACAGCACCACGCCACATCCATGCTGTGCACGCGCTGGAGTGAGCAGGAAGGAAGGGCTCAGCACGAGGTTCACCTCAGCTGTGCTCAGCCCAGCCCTGCACATCAGGGCTGTCTCTGATTCTCTCCAAAAGGAAGGCACTCTGTCTGTCTTTATCTGTCTGTCTGTCTATCTATCTATCTATCTATCTATCCATCTATCTATCTATCTCAGTGACATAACAGGATAGTAAAGAAAATCATGCTTCAAGCACTGAGCACAGATAAACAGCAAATGACCAGGGATAAAGGGCCAGGGGGCCTCCCCACAAGTGCCTCCCACGTAGTAAGGACAGACACAGGCCCCCAACACAAAGAAGCCAAGAATATTTATCAACGTGGCTATGTTGTATTTATCTGCATATTCTCCCCCACCTCAGAAGCCCCTTTTTCGGTAATTTGGGCCCAGGGCCTTACACAGCGATTCCAGTTTGACAAATTAAATAGATATCAGGGAAGAAACAGTCATTAATTCCAAGTCACACTGGAACTAATAAAAGTTCCCTCTTCAGTAAAACTGATATGGATAGGGAGCTAGGCTAGAACTAAATGGTCCTTAATTCCTTTCCTCAAAATAGTTTGGAGGGAGTTTTGAGCCCTTTCCCAGAATTGACATAAAGTAAATATCAAGCAGAGATTCTTGCAAAAGGCACAGGTTGGAAGGGTCACAGCACCTTTCACCTTTCAAAAAAAGACTGGGTAGAACCAACACAGGCTGGACACAAGGTACCCCTTGTCCTCTCCCCACACCCTGCCACAGAGTGGGAAATGAAGGGAAGACAGTAGCTCTCAATCAGAGGCCCACAATTTTCAGGTCTGTGTTCCATGCACAAAGCTCTGAGGGAACACCACACCTGGGCCTCTGAGCTGTCCTACTTGGTCACTGGGGAATGCCACCCAGAAAGCAGAGCATCCTGACCCAGTGTAATCCTGTCCTGGCTCCTCAGACTCCCCAGGCTGCTTCCCATCAGGGTAGCGGTCACAGCATTAAAGATGCCCAGAAGGTCCGTGAGTCCAGCTTTACAGACAATCACCAGAAAGTCTGGTGATTTACAGAAATCAGCAGAAAGCACCCAGAGTCTGGGCCACTGGGATCTGCAAACATGGCAAAGGGGGAGAGACTACCCACCAGCCACGGGGCGTGGTGGACTCCAGAGAGAAGAGACGGACGGGTCCTCACAACCCAGAAAGAGCCCACCTAACAGGACATTCCCGCTCAGCCTTGGTGCATGTGGGTCGTAAAGACTAGGTTCTGGGTTGGGAAGCCTCGTTCACACAGAGGGAGCGCTTCCTCAGAGCGGACAGCAAAACAAACAAATCCCTTCTAGTCCTCACATGCTCTTGGACCAGCCATTGGGAGGCGGCTCCTGAACAACTCTTCCTCTAGAAAAGTCATTTGGAAATACAACAGAAAACAAACCCTGTGCTATTTCAAGTAACACACCTCCTCAGACAGTTACTCACAACTACGCTGAGAGCATATATTTCACACAAATCACGTCCCAAATAGAAACTGCCATCATCCCAGCATGAAGGCAGGCAAGTGGAAACTTCATGGCAGAACCCAGCCAACAACAGGACCAGAGCAGGCCAACAGCTGCATGAAGGCACAGTGCGCAAGTTCCACGAATTAATGTTTAAAAGTATAGAGGAAAGGTATATGGGCATGTTTTATAAAGCAGAATTGATAATACAGGGAAGAGAAAGGGGGAGCTTTTTTGAATGTGTGTAAGATAAATCTTGAAAATGGCTACCAGTATTCTATTTCTTTAGTATCTTTTCTCAGCAATTAATGGAGTATTCTGGGTGTGATGGACACTTAGGTATTGATGTCTGACAGAAGAGCCGAGGTCCTAATGTATGATTTGTCCAGGAGAACTTTTCCATTAGTTTCTTACCTTCCCCCAGCCCTGACACGGTTAGGACTTTAAGACTGCAGTCTACGGAGCTCTGAATGGATGTCACAGGAGAGGTAATTTACTAAGCTGGCCACCAGAGAAACCATCCTAAAGCAAATGTTAGTTTCCACTCCCCCCCCGCTCCCCGTCACCACCAGTTATTCTCCGGTATGACCCTAAGCTAGTAGCCAGCCCCAGTTCAAAAGTCCTCTTTAGCGATGTTTTCCAAGCTTGCTGCGACCTCAAAGAAGCCCTCACATGTGACCTGACAGGAGAAGGCCCACTGGCAGAGGAACGGGTCATCTCGGCACAGGCTGTCCCGTGGACACAAACAAACACACTTGCCCACCACTTCTCTGCATATTCATGCTCTACTGATGGTGATCACATTCATGTTCTTGATCGTGGGCACAATCTTTCACTGGTAAGAAAACTGATTTAGAATTGAGTACCTTTCCCAAGACCATAATGGGGAAGTGGTGGGGCCTGACCTCCATCCAACACTGGGATCCGTCCCGGACCTGCTCAACACCGACATGTGGTCGTGCGCACAGGGGTCCAGGCTGGGGTGGGCGCACGGCGGAGTCTTCAGGCACTGCCTTCGGTGTAAGCAACATAACGTCATGCGGAGAGCTAAACTGCCTCTCTGACTCAACTGCAGTTCTGAATTTCCAGTTACTGAGCCAGGATAACGCACTGTTTCAGGTGACTTGGAAAAGTCGTTACTGATTTGTCTTCTAAGTCAACTTTTTCTACCCAATTATAATGAACATTAATCATTGTTAATGTTATTTTCTTGAGCAAAAATGTGAATGTACACTGAACTGTTCACTTAAAGTTGTCAAAATGGTAAATTTTATTTTATTACAATAAAAACTGTATTTTATTTCTATAATACTTGACATAATAGCAAGACAGTACTCTTCTGGGGAATACATGAGTTAAAACCTACACTTGAAATCATTGAGATTCCATTAGATTAGTGATTACATTAGTTACTCAATGGAATTAAAGTTGCTTTTGTGGACAGTGGCTGCTACATCCAAGGACACTTCTCAATCCTTGTCTTGCATCATTTGACACTCTCCTCTGTATGCTCCTTAGCTCCCTGGTTATCAGCCTAGTCTGACTTTCCACTGACCACTCAGGCTAATCCCTCCCGTCTCCCTCAGCTGGTTCTCCTATCTCTGCTCAATTACTTCTCAGGTCACACAGTCTCTGGGTGATCACAGCTATTCCACCTGGCTCCTAATCACCTGCAGTACCCAGAATGCACTAGGTTCCTCTGACACCCACTGCAAATAACAAAGACCTACTTTCCTGCAAAACTCATGACTCAGGGGTCACTTTCTCACACTGTCAGTCCAACCAGGGCCTGTCTCTGCATCTTTACTCACTGAACTGAGAGACCTGCAAGGCAGGAAGGTGGGTCTGCCTTTGCGTGCTGAGCATCTGACAATGCCCAGTAAGTACTCAAGGTAACCGGTCATTGTTCCCCTGGCACCCAGTGAACCCTCAAATGTTTGCCAAGCAAATGAGTGATGGAGAAAGTAGTCTTGTGTTCCCATGAATCACCAAAAACCAAAACAAACTGTCTGAAGTAGAGTTCATCTGGCACGACAGAGTAACACAGCGGCTAACTTCACCATTGCAGTTATATGATGGCTCTAAATCATTTGAGTTATATTTCGCTCTGTTTTCTCAGCCAAGATTCTTTTTTGCTAACGTAAGCCTTGGCAAATCAGTAATGATTTTATTTCCCACCAGATATGTTCGGATATTTTGAAGAATCCTGGTGCTCTTTATGTGGTTTCAAGGTGAATGATTTATTTACTCTCTCTTTTATTTTATATCAAGACTGAAACAGCAAAACAAAATAAAATCAGTCCAATATTGCTCTCTTACTTCTTCTCACCCCTCTCTTCTAATCAGCACAGCCTTTAGCTTTATGTCCCATCCTGTCTTTCCAGGTGAGAAAAGAAAATTCTGCAGGGTTAGATTCCTGGAGTAAACCTGTGAGTCTACCGAGCAAACGCGTGGTAAGAAAAGAGACTGAAGTGAGACAGAGGGGTCAGGAAGGGCGAAGCTGCTGGCGTGAGGTCCAGAACCACGGGGGGAGGGAGGCTATTTACCATTAATCCTCCCCAACACTTCCTGTCTCCCCAGCTCTCCCTGGCAGACAGGGCAGCAGCCCCACGAACAACAGGGATGGAGGTCCAGTGACTGTATTAGTGTGGCCTTGCGAAGAACACAACTTGGGGGCAAGAACTCTTGGTTTCGTGCCCGCTGCCCTTCCTGGAGCTATGAAATCTTCAATACTGAAGGAGGCTTACTGGTTGAGCTTAGAATTCAAAAGTCATAGAATTCTAAAACTGGAAGGTACAAGACTAGTGTTTTTCCACTTGGTTTTGTTGTTACTTCATTTTTACAGCAGTATTAAATACTGTCATAGAAAAGCCATTTGTTTTTGTTTTCTATCCATTTTCCCCCACAAATGGTTCCAGGAAAGGGTCCTGCAGTTCCATGGTGCACAGTTTGAAAACCCATGCCTCAACTTTATAGAGCAGGAGACAAAAGCTTGAGATAAAGCACTTTGTCACAGACACAGAGTTGGTCCCCTGCAGAGCTCACACCACAGCTCAGATCTCCTGATTTCCACATCTTCCTGCCTCCCCTTTTAGTGTGGTGGACAGCTTTGTGTCAAATGAGGTACACACGCACCACCAAAGTTCCAGTCTGGGAGAAAGGCAGTCTTTAGGGATACACACAGTGTTAATAACACCCTCTACTGTGTGGCAAAGGCATCCAAGTACTCTAATTTTAAAGTGCCAGATATCTACATATTTGTAGATAACTGAGACAAGATTATCTTCGATTAATTCAAAACGCCCAAAGAAATGTGAACTTAGAGGCTTACTTACCCATTTAGGCAACATATACACGTTTCCTTGCCCTAACTTCTGGTCAGGAGAAAAGTGGGCAGACGCGTGTCAGTGACACCCCACAGGCACTTACTCCTCCTCTGCCTTACAGGCCCTTAGAAGGCATACAGACATTTTTTCCCAAAGAAAAGTCTTGCTATAAATCCAAGTTTGGGCTAATGTGTAAGTAGGAATAGAAAGAGGTTTAATAATTTTTATTTGAAGGGCTGGAACAACTTTGAGAAAAACGAGTCCTTGGATTGCATTTTGGGGTTCCTTGCTGGATGACTCACCCCTCTAGCCCCAGACCAATGACCGGCACTGCCTGACTAGCTGCCACGCTGCCCCTGCCCTAGGGATCAGAAGCCCCCAACCAGGAGTCCTGCTGTCCCCAACGCTGCATGCTTACGCCAGGAGCCACGTGGCTCCTCAGAGGCATGGCAGAGGGACGATGGGGCGGCACAGGACAAATGCTTTAGTACTTTTTTGCTCGTACATTTACCCCTTTGCTTTCACAGTCTGTCTGCAGGATTAGTGATGTGTTTTCAGTGAATAAAAAGACCAATGAAACCTCGATCTGATTTCCCAGCTCTCCCAGTCTGAACCCGGATAAAACTGAAATTCTTCAGAAGCTTTTTAAAAATATATAAAATCATTTGTCAAAGGCTTTTCATAAACTGACTCATTTTCTTGGTGGAAAAAGCCATGTCAGTAGATCTGGTCCCACCAGAAGCATAGGGCGATGGTTCCCTGGGCTTGCTGCCAATGGAAAGGCCTAGGTATCTGAAGGTGGGGGAGGTGGTGAAGGGGGGAGGGGGAGAGAGAGACCTACAGATTACGATAACTGAGCACGCACTCATGTCAAACTTGCCCTTTACCCAGATACAAGGCAAATATTTGCTCCCTAGAAGAAGTGAAGCACAAGACAGCTTAAGTCACTTATAGTCAACAGCGGCAATCTCCATTCTACTAATTCCTCAACTCAACAATCTCCATTTTATTCATTCCACAGTTCGACAACTCACTGCATGGAGCTGTTTGATTCTGTTAAATTTTTCGAAATGCACAGCACAGCTTTGATGCTTAATAACCCTGTAGACTGAATATGTTCCAAGGAATATTAGTTCAGAAAAATATCAAAGTATAGAAATATATGCAATATGAGAAAGAAAAAGTCATATTACACCAGCACATTAGAAATTACTCAACCACTTCCGTGAGAGTATAAAACTATGAGTGCAATGTGAGAAAGAGAACACCACCCCACCCCAGAGCAGACTCAAGGTTTTCCTGAGTCTATTTACCAGTTAAGACTTGGCTTCTAATTTCGTAAAGTAATCGGTAACTTAGTCACCTGTGAAATTTATGGTCACTCTTTATGTAAAAAATTCATCCAATTATTCAAGCTGTCTGGGTATGAGAGTTATTATAATGAGCATATGAAGCTTTAAAAGAGAATTTCTCAAGAAAATTATTCTTTTTTATAAGACAAAAAAGAAAAAGAAAGTTCATTTGCCCACAGTGACTAAGATACAGTCTTTGTCAGCAAAAAGTAGTGTGCATTACCTCAAACGGTAGGGACGGGTTGCTAATGGTGGAGAGGGAGAAGACACTGATGAGGTGAGAAGAAAAACAAATAAAAGTATTTATATCAAAAAAATATCTCTCTCCCACAGGACTTATTATATCCAACATCAAATCAAATTAAAGAGCAATAATCTCTCACCAGCCTCTTTTGAAGAAAGAAAGACACATCTCAAACAAGGCTGTATTACCCTGCCTATAACGTTACAATCCTAGTTGGAAAAAGAATTCATACCATCACAAATCATGTCTGCTTATACTGAAAAGTGACTTTTTCTTTAGTTTTTGATAAGACTTTATTTTAATAAACAAAGAAATGTGATCAATTGCTTCTTTTCTCGGTCTGTGGTTCCCTGGCCTTGCCTAGCTAAGATTTCTACTCTTTTTGGTTGTCCAGAGGCAAAGGCACACAGCTAGGCTACTGATGGAGCCCAGGTATATTTAACTACTTCAGTGTCTCCGAATGGCCTCAGAGGCAGGCAGGAGAACCAAAGGCAGCTCTGCATGAACCCTCCCAGCTCTTTTCATTCTTTCTTGCTCTCACCAGTGTGCGCTCTGCTTCCATGTAAAGACTCTCAGGGAAGATGCCAGCAATCTCTTTATATCCTAATCATACAACCAAGTTTCCCTTTGTTGACTGGAAGGAAACAAAATTTAAAGGTATGTTAAGTAGAATGTACCTTAGAAAAATTCCAAAGTATGGTTGCCTTTCATGTGCCCCCTACTGGGGGGACCTGGCCCACAACCCAGGCAGGTGCCCTGACTGGGAATTGAACCAGTGATGCTTTGGTTGGCAGGCTGGCACTCAATCCAGTGAGCCACACCAGCCAGGGTAAATTCCAAAGTATGAAAAAAAATCCTTAAGCAGCCTTGCATATAAAGCAGAAAACTTACTCAAGTCAGCAGCATTTCTCAAAACTCAGAGTCTACTCACATGGCAAGCTATACAAGAAATGGAATCTGCAAAAATCCTTACTTTCTCTACTTACACTGCCAAGCACCTGCAAGACTTAAAAAAAAATGATACCCAGTTCTCTTTTGAGAAAGTACAGTCCTTTCCAGCAGATGCATTAAAGTGAGATGAGAACCTTATGGCTGAAGAGGTAAAAAAAGTCAGGACCACTGAAAATGTATCTTCCACATAATCAATGCCCAAAAGTTTTAAACTTTTCTTTAGAGCCAAGAATACTCCAACCCTGGGACTGAGATTATCAATAATTGCCTTAGGCAAAATAAATTCTTAAGCATTAACTAAGACAGATACTACTCGTGTATAAAATGCTAGCAAGCACACTAATTTGGAAATTCTGAGTCATCTGCCCTATTGACCGGGAGCTTGTTTCTGAACTCCTCGTCAGCGGTCTGTGTCTTGGTCCAGCACTGACAGAGATGGGCTGCCCGGCCCAGCACGCACCATGTCCTACCCCATCCTGTCCGCCCATCACAACTGTATGTCTTCTTTTTGATTCTCTCTTGCCAAGCTTAGCTCTTCTGCCATCTCTCAATCAATGGCCCTCTATTTATATTGTTTAAATATTATCTCAGTGAACTCCAAGTAACCATTTATGTCCTTTGGTTTTAGTTTAATTTCGCTGTACCAGATATTGTATTAGCTCAGACAGGAGGCCACAGGTTGATACTTGGAATTTTTCATTGCAACATGTATTTGTCATGACATTTCCTTTGTAACCCCAACCTAAGAAAACATAGCTATTTATTTATGCCCTGCTTTACTTCAGGAAAAACTTAAGGTTGCTTTTACAAATAAATATAATAAAATAATTATGGAGACAGGAAATGGGACAAAGGAGAAATTAAAGTAGGAACGTTCAGATGAAATAGGAGAGAGGCCCAATTTAAAGCTCAGTCTGTCAGGCCCACACACGTGGAAGATCAGATTCCAAGCTTCTAAGCTTCCTTGAGCAGTCAGTGGAAAGAGAGAGACGCACTTACAAATAGTGGCTGAAATAGACTGTGGCCTGCTGGTCAAAGCCAGCCCACGATCTGTTTCTGCAAATAAAATTCTGTAGGAACACAGCCATACCTAATTACTTACATGTTATTTATGGCTGCTTATATGGCACAATAGCAGAGCTGAGTAGTTGTGAGCGACCTCCAAAGCCTAAAATAGTTCTTATCTGGCCTTTAACAAACAAACAAACAAACAAACAAAAAGTTTGCAGGTGCCTGTAGCATGATTCTGTGCCTATATGATAAAAGCACAGCAGCTTCCAAGGGTAAGCACATACTTTGTGTGGTTCTGAAATGAAAGAGAACTTCCTACTATAAAGAGCTTACTATGTAATCTCTTGAAAAAACAACTTTAGCTTCATTTTTTACTGTAAATATAGCAACAGGTTTCACAGAGTCAATGTCATGATATCACAACACTAGTAGTAAAATGACTGTACGCGAGGCTGATGATTCGGTTCAGGTCTGGCCTAATTCGGGGGGATCTGTGGAGATGTGGAGTGTCAGCTCTGTGCAGCTCTTCTCCACCGGCCTTCCTGATCCCAGGCAGACATGGCTAATGGATCAAGGTGTTCTCTCCAGCTGAGCCCCAAGGGGTCCTCTGAAGTCTTCTCTGAGTTCCCTGGGAACCTCAATCAATCACTAGCAGATGGCATGCAAGATAAAACCAGTATGTCATCTTTGCTTTAAGGCAATTTTCCATTAACATTCTTTCTACCAAGTTTGATAAGTACTCATGTGCTGAGGGTGAGGTTATACTCTGCTAAGTGCTTGAAGCACAGCTATCCTGTTCCGGCAGTATGTACAGCTGTCCCCTTTGAGGCCATCCACCAGGAAGCACTGGACTGACATCCTCCTGTGAGAACCAGAAGCCTCACAAGGATGGCTGCCTGAAGAGAAGACCCCATCACACCTGTACGTATGCAGGGCAAGAGAGTGTCTGAGAGCAGGGCCCGGAGTCTCCTCAAAAAAAGGGTGAGGAGCCTGCTCCTCTGCACAGGCCAATGGGCAGGCAGGGCCAGAAAGTGGGGCACAGGCCCCACTTTTATTTGGAAATGTTCAAGCCTAATACTCATCTTGTTCAAAGAAACAAAACCTCCAAACAGTCATGACCTAGACCCACTGACCTTGAACACTTATGTTTCTAAAGAACCCCCTAAGCAACAAAGGGTCCAAAATAAATGAAAATAAACTGACAACAGTTCAGCGTTGGGGGAGGATGACAAAACCAACTACGGATTTAGAGAATACACCCATAGCCTTTCTCCTAGCCCATTTCTTCTTTGTGACTCTAAAACTATGTTCTAAGTGATTGCATTTCTATTGTATATAATAGGGGGACAAAAATTCAGGTTATCCAAAAGGGTTGTCAAGTTTTTAATAAGCAAACCTAAGAGAATCAGATCTATTCTTATTTGACCTCACTGGGAATTGCTACTTGACCTGTAACTGACTCCTACCCATGCTATCAAAGGGAAAGAAAAAGACAAAACATATTACAAATCATCTTACATTATTCCTAACAGTTTTTCCACCAGGTGATTAGAAAGCATAAAACTAAAAAATAAGTAAAAACATTCATGCCTAAAACCTTCCTTCTTATGGGTTTGTGGCTGTGTTCTAGAAAACACCAACCACAAAGAAATGAAACATAACCATACTTGACGGGGGAGTTAGTACAGCCAATAAACATGACGGATGAATGAAGGAAATTTTTCTTCACCCTAAAAAGAGCAAATGCTAACAAATATTGCCATTTACTCTTCCAGTACCACTGCATACCGGGGTTCAAGTCCAGATGACTGAAGGCCGTATCTAGGCACATGAGAATGTGGATAATTTGGACCCTGCATAGCCTTACAGAGAAAACAAATAAAAAAATAAAAACTTAATAGTCAATTAAAACATTGACCCCAGACCAAGTGGTAGCAGGCAGTTGGTATGCTTTTTCTAGAACCAAGTACAGGGATGCCTAATTACGCGTCGGACTTGAAAGTGCACGGGACATGAACACAGAAAATTCTGGAGGCAAGCAAAAGCCCCTCCACACCAGCTGTGAGCTGATCCCGCTTCTCCAAGCAATTATGCCACCCTCTATGTCCTCTGACGTGCCCTCAGCCCAAGCCGGAGACTGGAATAGACTGGGTGGGTGTTGGATGACATTACCTTAGAAAGCTTTTCCACAACAGTTGATGCCATTAAAATCTGTGCTTCCAAAAGACTGCCATTCCAAACACCTAGCACAGAGAGCCCCCTTCCCAGAAGCTCTTTTGCTCATTTCTTCAAGACTAGTTACGAAGGCTTCTACTTACGTAATGCATACAAGGTGAGAATTATTCCAGCCAGGCAAAATCCTTCAAAAAACCTGAGTGTGCTGAACATTGTCACATTCACTGACAGTGCCACGGTCAGTCCAAAGATCAGAATGAAGGTGATGGAACATAGCAGCACAGGCCGCCGGCCAACCCTGCATACAGAGAAGGAGAAAGTTAGGAGTCATCATTAAACAGGGCCATGATGCTAGATGCTAAAACCCAGTGTCCGGCAGGTGTTCCAGAGATGCTGAATGAGTGCTGGGCTAAGAGTCTTCCTACTACTGAGACTCACTTTGGTATATTTAGGGATAGAAAAGCCCTCAGGAGAGACTTAGTCCAACCCCCTCATTTTGTAGCTAAGGGGGCATAGATTAAAGAGCTACTACATAATAGAATTGAAACAGGAACCCAATTCCTGTTGGTAAGTCTATTTTTAAATATATAGGAGGATAATTCAAGGCAAGAGTAACAAAATCAATAACAACTCCCCAAACGTAAACCTTGACACACCCAGCATAAAATGTCTTGAGAAATTACTGACCTTTGGAACTGGCTCCAAAGTCAACACAGACACTGTGCGAAGCAGCTTCATATCGTTTGTCAGGGCTGGTAACTAGTCAGGTGCCAGGCCCACACACAGCCCGCCAGAGCCAGGGCCAAGCCAGCTGCCGTTTGTTTCAACTTCATGATGACAAGTAATTTTTAAGAGATCACAGGTTTAACTAAGATAGTTTGAACTTTAAAGAATAACTGTGACCCTGAAGGTGAAGCCCGCCGGGCAGCAGAGAGTTGGAAGGAGACCAGTCCCCTGTGTTTCTGGAAAAAGCAGTGCACAAACTAGGCTGGCAGATTACAGAGCCAGGCAAGATCAGCTACGCTACGGTGTGATGCGCTTCTAGGCGTGGCTGAGAGGACAGCAGGGGTGGTCCATGGGAATGGAAAGTAACTAGTTTTTCACCCCTCCCCTCCTAACCTTCCAGGTTTTCCTTCATCAACTTATTAGGGGGAAAAAATCTGCATTATATGAATTAATATAACACAACAAACTTAAACTAGAAAAACAGCTCACAGAGAAATTGGAGAGAAATTCTATTTGCCGAAGGCAGAAAAGCCATGCCTGGTAGCCCAAACACCCCAAGGGTAGCTGAATGCCTTGGATTTGCCTAAAGGTACTTAGGACAAGGCATTTACATAAAAGCCAAGAAAAAGCAAAGAGAGAGAAACAGAAAGTAGATTCTTGGTTGCCTGGGGCTGGGAGTGAGAATGAGGAGTGAATGGAGGTGGGCATGAGCCTTCCTTTCAGAGTGGTGGAAATGTTTTAAACTTGGAGCACAGCGATGACTGTGTAACTCTGTAAACATACTAAAACTAATCGAACTGTGAGCTTTATGGTATGTAAATTCTCTCTCAGTAAAACTGTTCAAAAACAAAAAAGCAATGCTCAGTAATACATGGCTTTCCTCCACAAAGCAGATGAATGTAATTTCAAGAAAATCTGGGGGTGGGGAGGAGACTACAGGACACAATTTCATTCAGAATATTTTAGGCTTCTAACGTTCCCCGTAGCGGCATTAGCTTAGTGCCATGAGGCCAAGCGATGAGATCAATGCCAATGCAAGTCAATAACTCTGTTGGAGGTTTTAGCCATGACTTCCTGACTGGTGCTAGGAATCACTAAGCCTTTATCAGAAAAGACTATAGGTAATTTTGTCCAGAGCCAATACATTTATCGAAATAAGTTTAAAACATGGCTTAGTTTTTCTCCTAAAACGAAGGAAAACAAAATCTAACTTACCAATTTCTGTTTGCCTCTACATCCCTAAGTGGGGGTGACCATCCTTCCCCACAGCATTATTAAAGCCTTTAAGAGGGACAGTGGGCATGATATGCACAAGGCCCAGCGCAAAGCAAGCAGTTCAATGCCGCCGCTCTTACGGTTCCTTTCCGTGCGTCTCTGCCCTGACGCCCACCATCCACGGTTTGTCCTGATCTGATACTTCGTAAAAGATCCTTGATGTTTTATTGTTCACTTGTTTTTGTTTTTAACTTGTAGAAACTGTTCTAAATCTTTCCCTCCCAAATATACTGCTAAAATCAGTGGGCAAAATTATTATTACGAACTGTGGGGTAATCACGGTCTTCAAAGTCCAAGCACTCTGGTCCTGATTCCAGGCTCACCATGAACGCAGTGGTATGAGAAAGACCACACTTGTCCAAACGAGCCTGGTGTGCTTTCTTTTTAGGAATGACAGTCAATGCCAACGTACTGGGGCCGTGGTCAGGTCTAGACAAGTGCAAGTGATTTAGCAAGTGGTCAACAAGTGTTAGTCACGACCACTGGAGTTTTAGTGTGAACTGGCTTCCCCCAGAGAAGAAACTCCTCAGAGATGAAGGACAAAACCACACTCCTAGATCTGTAATGCAGAGGCTTTATAGTCAGGCTCTGTGGTGGGAGAATAATGCCCCTCAAGGATGTCCACATCCTAAGTACCAGAACCTATGAATATGTTACCTTTCATGGCAAAGGGCTCTGCGGATGTGATTATGGTTAGACCTTGAGATGAGGTGATTATCCAGGTGGGTCCAATCTAAGTACATGGACAACCTCTCTTGGCTACAGGGAACTAGAGGGATGGCAGCGTGAGGAGCACCTGACGACCTTTGCTGGATTTGAAGCTGGAAGAGGAGCCCCGAGCCAAGGAGTGTGGGCAGCCTCTGCAGCCAGACCAAGTAAGGATATGGATTCTCTTCTGGAGGCCCCAGAAAGTAATGCAACCCGGCCAGAGCTTTGAGTTTAGCCAGCATGAACTACAGAACTGTAAGTTAATTTATAAGCCACCAAATGTACGATAATTTGTTACAGCAGCCATAGCAAAGTAATACAGGATCTCACCAGGAAACAGATGTCCCACTCAAGTGAAGTAATTTGAAGAGATTTTATTATAATAAGGGGATTATTTACAAAAGTGTGGGCAAGCTGTGAGAGAAACCATGGGGCTATTAGCAGCAAGGGCTTTGAAGGAAGGACAGTCATGGAACCCAGGGAGAGAGGCAGTATGTGGAGGGCCCCTGATGGAGGCAGCCGGCCCTGGGTGACCCTGCAGAGACCTAGCTGGGGATTAAAATGCCCCCACCTCACTCTCCTCTTCTCCTCAGATCTCTAGGTGAGGGTACCCCCCACCCCACCCCGCCCTCATCCACCATTGGCTGCACTGAGCCAGGAGCTGGAGTGCAAGGGGACATCCGGTGTAGCCCAAAAAGGGCACGGAGGGCTCTTGGAGTGAGCAATGCAGACCATGTAGCAAAAGAACCAACAATGGAGGCGAAGGGGGTCACGTGGCACGAGCCACGGAGAGGGCTGCCCCCCTCACACCACTAAACACATTATATAGCAACACATAATGTCCTGGTATGTCTCCAAACAAAACGTGTGTGGGAAACAGTAACTTCTTACAGAAAAAAAGTGTGCCACTTAAGTCTTATTATATGATGACTGCAATCTTACAAAGCCTAACCCATGACACGAACAACTTCCCTGTACAGCCATGAAGCGGGGCTGACGGCTGGGGAACCCGGAGTTCTCTCTAAATGTGCTCATTTCCTTTCCAGTGAGCCTCTAGCAGGGAGTACAATGCCAAAAATAAATTAACAAGGGGTGGAAAACACCAAACTTTCAAACTGGAACTGAGACCTACTCAAAATGTTTAACGAGTCGCAGCACAAAGCATTCTGCCCTGACTCCCGGGCACCCAAGCCCACCCACCACGGACCTTCGCAAAGCAACCGCAGAGCAGCGGGTCTGCAGCCCCAAACCCTGGTTACTCAGGAAGGAAAACCCCACACTCTTCTGCCTCTCGTCCCCAGGCCTGGTGCGTGACCGGGGGGCCAAACAGCACATATGTGTAAGAAGTAAGAATTCACAAACAACCTCTGAACAATTTAAACCCCATTATAGACTGGCATTCATAAAAGTCTGTATTTGCATTCCCTATGAAAATCACTGAAGAAGGAAACTAGAACCCGAGTCAAGTCTGCATTTTTGTTTTTAGAAAGAAGCGGTGTGAATTGTATCTTCCTAAACTATTTCAGTGCTGATTTCTGGGAAACAAAAGCCCTTGTGGTTAAAACATTGGGATTAGAGTATCTTCTAGATCAGCTCAGCTTATTCTGAAAACCTCTAAGCTCAAATATTTGGTTAAAAAAAACTTGTGCTCCCCCTCCACTGGCCCCCCTGGAAAAAATGTCCAAGGGGGCCTTGGCATAGCTTTCCAGAGGTCGTTTGCAGCTTCTCTGTTACCATCCCTAGGAAATGTGTCCTTAAGAAACCTTTATAAATGATGGTTAAGCGAATTCAGAACACACAGGAAATCACACATGTTGATGCAAGGACCTCCCAAATAGACGCTAGCTTTTGGAAAGAAATTTCCAGAACTTTGAAAGTGGTGCCAGAACCCTGCTGGGCTCTACCTGCTGTTCTGTACTCCGAGGCTCTTGCCTCAGCCAGCTTTCTCAGCTAACCAGGTACAGAAGGCACCACAAAGCAAAGCCAAAGGCATAAGGAGTTTGCTCTGCATCATTCTTGGTCCTTATTATGTCCCTGGGCCCAAGATGTTCTTACACACACAAAAAAAGTTCTTTAAAGGTAAAGGCATGTCAAGGGGAACAGCTAGCTCATGCCTCTCTCCCCCAGCAGTCACGTTACTTGAAAACCCTGTCAACATTGGGCAACTGCCTCGCAGCTCAGCCACGTCACCGCTGCTGCCCTCGGGCGCACAGAGTGCCTCAGGGAAAAGTGTTGAGCACTCCTGCGAGGAGGTGAGCACTGCAGCCATGGGGCTTGGCTTCAAATCCTGGCTCTCCAGCTTGAAAGTTGAGGTAACTTGGGGATTTTACTTAAACTTCTGCACTTCTGTTTTCCCATTATAAGACAAAAGTGATAATAGCACCTACATAGCAGGGGTTCTGTGAGGATGAGATATTTGCACGTATGGAAATATTTAGCACAGTACCTGGCAAGAGTAATCAGTCAGTAACCGTCAGCTCCTGCATCATTACAATCTCTGCTACCAACCCCCCTCCCTACCTTACCAACCTCACCGCGTCCTTCTGACCCACACGTTTTACTCCAGACCCTGAGACCCCTCACCCGCCCAGGTAAAGCATCTTCATGCTCTCCTCTGGCTACTACTCTGTGTCTGCCTGAAATGGTGCATCTGTCATCCAAATGCTGTCCTTTTTTCCAAGTCCAGCTCCGCATGGACCCTACAGAGGTGTCCACTGGCCAAGACTTTAACGACTATCCTTCTCTAAAATCTGTGGGACATTTTGAGGTGCTAATCAGTACAACCCTACCTATTAAGTTCACTAGGTCCTCCTCCCCCCATTTTTTGATGTGTCTTGTACATCCAACCCCTCAGGGCTCAGCCCAGAAAGCCCTGAACCTGTATTCTCAGGCTCTTCCTATCTAAACATTGTCAGTAGGAGATAGGGCTGCAGGCTCCCGGCTGGTTTTGCTAGATTCTAGCAGCTAAGGAATTGCAATGTATTTAAATTCTTGCTCCAAAAGGGTCTGTTAGGTGCACTGGCCAATTCTTTTAGTTCTGAATTTTCTAGGTGACAGCTTTGACTTTTCTGCTCTGGCACCAACACCAGGACAGAGAAAAGACTCAGTGACAGTAGCTAACACTAACCACTCCTCTTTAGCCAGCAGAGTCTTGCTGTGGCTTCCAAAGGTTCATGTGCGGGCACATTGGTACTCACCAGTCAGCAATGCATCCAGTTATTAGGTAGCCAAAGATTAATCCAACCAGTAAGGAGAACTTAGCGATATGGACCTTCCAGGCATTATCACACACAAGATCCCACTAGAGAGGGGCAAATAGAAAATAAATCAGAGAGACACATACACACATGCTGGTGGTAGTCAACATCAGGGCAAAACAGCAACTGCAGTGAGGACCATGACACCATTTACAGCGCCATGTCACGTACACTATTAAGACTCTCTTCAATGTTTTTGAAAATGAAACAAGAAATATAATTTGCCTATGGAAGGCAGTGTAGTGTTTTAGTCTGAGGCAGATTATAAAAGTCTGCAGGAAGTACCCCCATGAAATCTGGGGACGTGTGTTCCTTCTGTCCCAGCTACCACAGGGAACACAACCTGAGGGCCGGGGGCAGCCAAGGAGTCCAGGGTTCCCGGTCACCAGCACCCATGAGCTGCCAAGGGGCCCAGCAGACAGGAAGGCCTTGACGACTTTTTACACCAGATATCATAATGGGGTGAGGAAATTGAAGACAAATTTTGTGTTTCCATTTCCCAAAACTACTACTTCACAAGTAGTCTTAAGAATAAAGAGGGTGATAGCAAATGTTGAAGTATCCACTTCAACTACGCATTCATATTGTTTTCCGTATATATGTCCCCTGTGCTTTCCCATACTCCACTCTAAAGCTATCTGCTCCCCTTGGAGAGAAAGCCGATCAGTTAGTGGATACAACATTTACACTATTTTTATGATTAAGTTCTGTTATTTAATAAACAAATAAAATAACCCTCCGAATTTTCTTATCTCCTTTTATAGAAGCAGGAGAGAAATGCATGTTTATTCCCGCAAAGTGATGTGTCCCCCAGTGGACACGAACAGCCAATTCTGCTCTCAAGGGCAAATGACAACAGTCTCTGCTGATGGTACTTTAAAGACTTCAGTCCCCCACCCACGTCCACCCCCCAGTGGTACAGAATCTCTCTCTCTTGTGGAAAGAAGTGGCTAAAGCTTCCAGTTCTGATAAGCACGAGTAGCTCCAGGTCAGTGGGGAGGGGGAGGGAAGAACGAAGCTGGATAGATGCAGAGTGGGGTTAAGGGAGTGGGGAGTACAGAACAGAAGTTCTGGAAGCAGATGCAGGATTTGTGGGGTGGCGTGGGCTATATGGAAAGTTGGGATCTGATCTTAGCTCTACCTTCTCTGATACCTTCCCCTTTCTGTTCATCTTGAGACCCAGAGTATAATATGGGGGATCCTCAAAGGGCACCATAAGCTCAGGTCAATCTCTGGAAAGTCTGATGGAGACCCCCGGGAGTTCCTAGCTATGGCTCTCAGCTCAATGAGCTTTGGGAAAAGCTGAATTTCTGCAACAGACTCTGGAGAAAGGCATGACCTGGCCCAGACAAAACAGGAAGGCAGCTGCCTGTCACGTTTTTCCCTGGACATCTTGGGACACACACTTGCTCACTGATGCCAAGGCATTTCCTACTTTCCAGAGACCTGGGGTGGGGGGTGACTAAGTCACCTACCTCGCCAGCTCCCAGACTGATGGGCAATGCTGGGCTCGGGAAGAAAGGGAATGCCCGTACAGATAGACCCCGAAGGGCCTTGTCAATAGGGGATGGCTCCACGTTTTTCCATGTGTTTGGGGGGCAGGGCACTGCTGGTTGCATAGAACCTTATCGTTAAGAATTCAAATACAGGCGTTCTTTAAATGTGTGACTTCCTCCTGTGTCTATTCCAGTGGTCCTCAAAGTGTGGTCTCTGTGATAGCGCCTGGGAATGTATTGAGATGCAAATTCTTGAGCGCCACCCTAGACCCTTGAATGAGAACTTCCAGAATGAAGTGAGTGGTAGAGGGAGTTTAACAAGCCCTCCAGGTGATTCCAATGCCTGCTCAGGTCTGAGAACTGCTGGCCAGCCAGGCCTTGCCATTTCTCTGCCATCCTGAAGACAAGGAATGAGCTTCACAGTCCTGGGCTGAGGTTCAAGGGCAGTGTGCAGCCAAGTGCTGCCTGAATCACGCACAGTAGCATTGGCTATTCTTGTGTATTGCAAATGCAGGATTGTAAGACTAGATCATGAGTTAAGTGGGCTTTTGATGGTAAATCTGGAAAACCAACATTCACATATATATTGTTTCTAGGAGAAAATATAGTTTTAATAATCAACAGCTTTCAGGGTACAACCTATAACTTCAGGAATGCAGGCTCTGCCTATACTGTGAGTTACAGCATCATAACGAACAGTGTGTGTATATCTGCTTCCCCTGCGGGTTTATACATCGAGGCCGTCCTTGAGTGGCTTCCCCTCCTCACTGCCCAGCATATGAACCTGCGCACAAAGTAACTGACTTCAAGAGTAAGAGCTACATCTGTAAGCGCAGCTGGCTAACCTGGGAGAGGAAGTGCTATGACACCAGTAATCATAATAGCCCAATCATGCCACACCTGCCTGTGCCTCAGCCTGGCACATTCTTGGCAAGAGCGGGGCACACCTGGTCCCAGGCTGCTGCTGAGCAGGGCACCAGCTGCTGACTGTGGCAGAGAGTCACTGGCTTGGGTCTCTACCCAGACTTGCCATTGATGAGTTTACTTGAGGTTAAGTGATACAAAGGAGCACATTATGCTTATATTAGGTGGCCAGGAGACAAGAGGTTTTTATGAAAGCATTCACGGAGATGGGGAAAATTGCCAATACTGTTGTGAACTCAGCCACCCGAATAATAACTCTAGCTGAACTTAGGCAGCCAAGACTCAATTTAGGTGCTACCAAATAAGATGTTCACTGGCCCCCTCAATGCAACCTCTATCAATGAACAACTCTGAAGTGGAAGATTAAAACCATTGAGAGAGACAGAACCACTTTCACAGCCAGTAAGGAAAGAAAGCCTGGCGGAAGAGTTTTTAGGCACTGCTGTTATCAGCCTGGGGCGGGGTCCAGGGGCTCTGGGACCAAGCAGCCTTCTGTTGCATGAACCCCCTCGATTAGGCACAGAAGTAGACGGCGTCTCTGAGTCAACAAGCAGCTGACTCCAGGCCCCCACAGGTTCCCCAAGGTGAGGCTCCTCATGGCTGGGGCTCTGCCCATCACAACCTCCTTGAAAGCCTGCAGGGCCACCCCAAGGCGCATTCCACAAACGGGGGTTGGGGGGGGGCTAGTGGCACCGGTGAAACAACATCCCTGTTTGACTTTGTATTTGCAGAAATGTACTGGGGAAAGAAAATATATTCAGATGTATTATCTTCAAGAGACTCTCGGAAGTATGAGGAAGCTTTGAGATTACCTTGCTCTCGAAATTTGTTTGATCCACTATGGTAATTGATCATTTTACTAAGCAAAGACTAAGCGACTTTAAAAAATCTAAAGCATGCTGAACCAGGACTTAAGGCGACAGGTTCGCCTCTGACATTACCCTGGTCACCTCCCTCTTCTCACACCCCCACATCAATTGGCCACCGCTTCCAGGAATTTTCCCTTGCACACGTATCCCACACTGCTCCCTCATACTCCATCTCCACTCGGACAACCTGATTTATGAGCACGTGCTAGGGGTGCAGGCACCATCCTTCTGGTGTATGGGCTGCAAGGCTAAAACAAAACAAACAAACAAACAAAAAACCAAAAAACCTTCCGGACTCCCTTACAGCTAAAGTTTCAAATGTGATTTAGGTTCTGCCAATCAGCTGCATGGCCCAAAATAACTTTCAGTACACAACCTAGTTCTAATTTTTGGGATGATGACTTGAATTAGAAAGCGTGTGAAGTGGGGAGTAAGTGGGACATCCATTCTGCTGGTCAGATCTGGCAGTAGGACTTGGTCCAGAAGTGGCTAAGCTGTCAACTCGGAGCCAGCGGTTACACGGAGATAGAACCCCACTTCCCCAGTCTCCTCACTGTGACTCACTTCTGGGCAGGCCAGTCTAGAGAGCTGGTCCAGGAATCCTCCTGGAGGTCCAGCTTCAGCTGCTCTACAATTTACTGAGCACTATTTCCCTGTATTCAGTCCCTAGCTCCTTAAATACCTAGGGTGGTTTCTGTTACCTGCAAAGTGAACCCTATTCCCTGATTAAATTCCCCTGGGATGGAACTGGCGGAACTGGGTGTCGCCATCCTCCCTTCCTGAACTAATACAAGAGTCTCTAGGCATTCACGGCAGCCTTCCTCGGATCCATTCCCTGCACAGCAAGGAAAGCGCTCGCTCCTCTCATCAGGCCCGTTAACACTTCATCGGCAGTTCTCACAAGACCATAAAAGTGTTATAGTCACTTCTATAATTGTGGGCTTGCCTTCTTTGCTGTTTTTCCAAGACCTGGGACATCTGTGGGGACGCCACATGATGCTTGTGAGCCGCGACGAAATAGTGAGAAAATGCACCCTATAAAGTGTTCTCAATTTTAGTTGCACATGTTCCTTAAAAAATAAAAAAGGCAAAGGTTATAGAAAATCTGGTCAATTTTTTTCTACCTACATATTTTTAAGGATACACTAAAAGAAAAATTTATATTATTTTCAAAGGAATAATCTAATTGTTTGACTTGCCAGAGAAATATTCATCAAAGAAACGAATGAAGTTGCTAATGAAGATGGAAAACAAGTGGGAGATAAAACAATCTCATTTTCAGCACTAATGAATACTGTAGTAAAGTAAAATGTAACACAAGAACATAAAAAGGAAGGACCATAAATACAGAGAACAAAAGAAGAACATAAACACATTGGAAGGGAACACTGTTTATCTAAGTGGGAAGTGAAGACAGAATTTCTAAGAATAAAAACTAAGATGAAAAAACTATAAGGAAAGACTGACTGATAGATTGTATAAGTTTAACTAACTGTTACTACTTAAGTATTATTGATTTTAATTATTTTAAAATTCCATGCATCAAAATACCATAAACAAAATTGTAAAATATATTGTATGGGATCAGAATATGCCACCCCAAAAGATGCCACTTTAGCATGAGGATGATTTTCAACTGGAAGCAAATGAGAATCTACAGATGCAGAAAGAAGCCCTCTCGGAGCTTTGCTTATCTGACTACAGCAGAGACTTCTGAGAAATGAGGGCTGCCATAAATCCCCTCTCCTGGGGGAATTTTATGGCCATGAAGATGACGGGAAGTCATTTCACTAAAATGGCCCTTATTTTCCATTAGTTTCCCTCATATATTTATCTTCCAAAGCGTGCTGCCCCTAAAAGCCGAATCCCCTTTTCCTTTGTCTTGTTACTTAGATACCTATTTTTTGTCCTTTTGTTGAGATGCTATATAAGCCCAAGTTTGAACCTAGTCAGTCAGCATGGGGCCCTCCCATATGCATGCGAGCTGCGCATGTCAATAAACTCTGGTTTTTTCTTGTTAACCTGTTTTTGTCGGCCTGATTTTCAGGGCCCCAGCCACAGAACCTAGGAGGGAAAAGGAAAGTTTTTTTTCCTCCCCTACAATATCCAAAGGGTTAATATTCTCAATATGTAAGTATTTACCTAACAATATAGACTAATATTCCAACTAGAAATAAGTAAAGCAACCAGACAATTAGCAAAATATGAAACAAATGGCTAAAAATTACTTGGGAAACCCTCGATTCCACTAGTGAAAATCAAAACTTAATATTCCATTTCCTAAAAATATATATATTTTTAATTTCCCAAAGATGCAGGAGAAACAAAAAGGTGCAAATCTGCGCTAAGAGTCTAACCTAGGCACTGTGACTCCGGAAGGCAGTCTGACAATAGGCGTGACATGACTTGAACTAGTGTATACTCCCTATCCCAGCAATTTCGCTTTCCCTCCAAAATTATCAGATGCCCACAGAGGTCCCAGTGCAATGATGTTCAAGGGTTGCAACTTATACAAGAAAAAAAATGGGAACTCGACTAAATGTCCAACAATACTATAGAACCATTAAAATTTAGCTTTGAAAATGAATAACTGAGAAAAAAAGGTTCACTATATAACGGTGTAAGAAAGCCTCAGACTAAAAAGCAGTGAATAGATGTGTGTTCAGGGGAATCAGAGGACAACATTCCACAATATCAAAAGCGGTCATCTCTGGAGGGTTGAATTAAGACAGTTTTATTTTCACCTTTATACTTTTGAATTTTCCAAACTTTCTACAATTAATTTATACATCTTATAATGAGAGAAAAAATATAGGTAAATGTAACGTAAACTACCATGGTGGTAGGTGGAAGTGATGTTGGCAAGGGTAAGACAAAACCATTAAAAATAAAAAATAACAGCCTGAGCCTTTTCCACCTTTTCAGAAATACGCATTTTACCACAATCTAAGAACTTGGGCCTAGAGAAAGCTTGTTTGGAAAGTGAATGGGGACAAACCAGGTCTTCGTAGCCTGAGGTTTGCTTACGTTAATGCATACTGACTAAAGCCAAAAAAATTTTTAGGGAACTAAGTGAAAAATCTCCCCCAAGTTTCATCTTTGGTACTGGAGATCCCCACTGGGCTTGTTCCATGAGAAACCAGGAGGCTTTACCAGTCACTGGGCAAGTCATCTCTTGACAGCCTAAGAACAGACGGTTAAGAGAAAAGGATGACCCATGTCTGCTCAGCACTACAAAGGAGATAAACTTCAAATTTCAAAAGCTTAAATAAAACAAAATTCCTTCATGAATTGTAGAAATTTAGGGAAATATCAGGTGAGCATTCTTCTGCAACCATTTTCCCCCCTAAAGTAGTATTTCAGCCGCTCGAACCGCTTTTACAACCATGGCCCTTGCCACGCCCTGCATTTCTTAACTAGAGACAGCGAAACGTCAAGACAACTGACGAATGTACGCTCGCTCACAGGCCCGCCCTGCAGGACTAGTCACAGACAGACAAAAGGAGCGCCGTACAGACTGGACTGAGGAAGCGCATCAGCCACAATCAGCTTCTCAATGTGTAGGCAGCCTATGCTACCCTGTGTTTCTCAGTACTTCTTTATCTAGCAGTATAAAATTTTCCTTCCTAAAAGATTCTATCAAAATTTAAGCTTTGTCACCCGTTTTGAAAATTATTCTCCACTTTTTGCCCCAAGGCTCATCCTCCAATTTTAGGAGGTTCACTTTCGACAGTAGCCAACACAGCTGCTTGTTAGAGCTGGCATCCTTGCAAGCTTCCTTAATGATATCATGAACGCCCTTGCCAGGTACTGTGGGAGAATTTTTTTGTTTTGTTTTGTTTGCTGCTCAAATTGCTCCTCAACCTTTTTTGTAACTTAGCGCCAAAAAACCAAACATGGCACATTGAGGAAAATAGTTGTACCACAATCTACTTCAGGGGTGTCAAACTCACTTTCATCAGAGGCCACATCAGCCTTGAGGTTGCCTTCAAAGGGCCGAATGTAATTTTAGGACTGTATAAATGTAACTACTCCTTAACAAGGGGCAAGGAGCTCAGCGCTGCCGCCTGGTAGAAACAAGGTTCCAGGCTGGATAAAACAAGGTGGAGGGCTGTGTTTGCCACCTGTGATCTACTGCAAGCCTCCTCATGCTAAGATACAAGGCACACCCTGACTAGCAAATCTGCATTCCCACTCATTTGTAGGAAACCCACTCTGAACCACAGCATGAAGGCTGATTACATTTCTTAAGCTTCCCACGGTCCCATTTTTGAGTAATGTAGGAATCTAGGGTTCATTCTAACCTCCTCACACAGCGATCTCCATGTTATTTGTTTTTTTCTTCCAATGACAACTCTTATTGCCTGCTTCCCTTGGCTGCCGCGCTGTCTTCCTGGCGGGGGAGAAATAGGAACTACACCGCTTCAGTTACTGGCGTCGGGGGCTTTCCAGTTCTTACTGAATTTGAGCATTTTTCAAAGGGCAATTTGAAAGGGAAAGAGAAAAATAACCACCCCAACAGGCCCAAGGTAGCTGACGAGGGATTACCTCTGGGAAGACAATACTAGGAGGCACTCATTTTTCCCTTTACCTTTTCTTAGAGGAAATAAAGATACATATAATTCTAAGCAGAAGTTTACATTATTGAATGTTATTCATTTGGCACAATGCCCTCTATGGCATTTGGGGAAGTTGAATATATATCCCATGAGGCGGCATAGATTATAATAAGCAATGCCCTTCTTGCGCCTAAAACCTTGGTGAGTCGCTCCAAATTCTGCAATGATATTTTACTAATGGCCCTCACCAATTACCTCTAAAAAGGGAAATTAAAAGTGAACACTATAAAGAGGTCTACTACAAAACCAGGAAAAAAAAAAGAAAGAGAGAAAGAAAGAAAGAAAAGAAAAGCAACCCCACAGCCCTGAACATTAAACAGGAGGAACCACTAATGCCCTTGGTGAATGTCAACAACACAGGCTTCGAGCACACTAATTTATACTAAGTAATCGAAGACCCTTAACTTGAGAAACTGAAGTTGTTTCATGTGCTAATAGAAGATATCCTTTTGTATATTAAAGTGCATGAGCAAAACTGGACTATAACATTAACATCTAAAATGGTCTCACTAACCCTGGAAAGGAGCCAAGTATGGGGAACATTTGACATTAGGATCAGGAAATTCTTGGAATGAGAAGGACTGATGATCGCTCAGGTGTGATCAATCCTGCAAGGGACTCAGAGGCAGAAGGAAAATCATCTTTCACTTGCTAGAAACAAATGCCTCAATCCCTTCCCACTGCCTGGCAGGCTATGACCCTGACTTTAACAGAGCCCTGTTAAGCTCCCTTTATGACCCGACTCATCTCTGTCATCTGTCACCCCCTCCCTCCATTCACATGTCCGCCCCTCTGCTGCCAGCCCTACCCTGAGCCAGCCCTGCCAGCGTGCTCGCCACCTCCTAAAGGGCCTCGGAGTCCTTTGCTGCCTCAGGCTTCAGTGTCTGCCCCACAATATCCACATCGCCTAGGCTGGGGTTAGAGAGTACGGCAGGCTTTGTGGCATTTCTTTTTCTTTCAATAAGCATATATTAATTACCTTTGAAAGCATGCAATTAAGTAAAGGGATACAAAGTTACAAAGATTCAAATGAAAGGGGAAATTAAAGATTTCAAAGATTCAAATGAATATATTTCCATATTTCTATCAAGTTTAATAAACTCAATTGAGGGGTCTCTTTTTCTGAGCCTGGACCTGGTGACCCTTCTCTATGGCACCCTGTACTCTTGAAAAACTCCCAGACTATTTATCACAATATATTATAGTTGCTGGCTGTTTACAAGTGTGACTTTCACTAGCTCAGGGGTTAGCAAACTGCAGCCTGCAAGCCAAATAGAGCCCTGATGCTTGTTTTGAAAGTAAAGTTTTATTGGAATTACGCAGAGTTGAGTAGTTACAACAGAGATCATACGGCCTGCAAAGCCAAAACACTTACTATTTGGCCCTTCACGGGAAGTGTGCCAACCCCAGCACCAGGCTACATTCCTCAAAGGAAGGGACCACGCCTTACTTCTACACCCCTGATCCCTAAGCCAATGTGTGGCCTGAAGGAGGTACAAAGGGACAACGTCATGTAGAAACTGCCACTCCCAGAAGTCAAAGGCGCTTTGCGTCTATTTGTGTTCACCCTGCCGAGCATCTTAATCCTCTTTCCTCTGTGATTATAATTTAAATAATTAATACATAATTATTATACAAAATTTATATAGGCAATTTAGTTTTTATATGTTTCCACCAAACTTTTCACTATCACGAATTTTCCCCCAGAGAAAGATAATTCTAGCTTTATTATAAAAGCCAGTAGAATACTGGGTATAGAGAAATTTATTTAAAACAATGAGTAACTCTCTCGTTATAGAACAAATCTGTTATATAAGTTAGGCATTGTTCTAAGAAGAAAGGAAACAAAGATTTGTTAAGTGCCCACCATGGCTAGGCACTCTGCTGACTGCTGTGGCTGAGCTCTCTCACTCAGCCATCGCAACAGGCCTGTGACACAGACGTGACTGCCAGTGTGTCCATTTTACAGGCGAGGAAACTGAGACCAGGAGAGGTGAAGCAACTAGTCTAAGGCGAAATGGCTTTTAAGATTATAAATCCATGTCTGGTTAAAACAGGTTCTTTCCCCCAATAAACTCAAAGAAACAGCCCAAGTTCATGCAAATAAAAACAATCCTCTGGTTTATATTAAATTGTCACAGGTTATAGCATTTGTCTTCCCAGGTATTCGATACATTTCGTGTACATGGAAGCACAGTGTCATAGAAGTGGGACGGGCTTGCTGTTATTCCATTGTTACGGTGACCAAACAAAAATAACTTATAAAGTGCCTGTGAATGGCAGGTATTTAATACATGGCAGCTATTAAAAATATCACAGTACCTTATTTGTCATAGAATTTTAATGCTGAAATGCTGGAAAAAGTCAAGGTCAACCTCCTAACTTTTAAAACAAGGAACCTGAAGCCCAGAGAGGTGACGTGACACTCAAAATAACAAAGCCTGAAGCTGAGCCACACGTGGGCAGAGCCCAGGTCTCCTCTGGACAGTCGCCGTATCCCGGGCGTCCGTGGAAAATCTCATTCCCTGACTGCTCACCCCGATGCACAGGGACAAGTGCTTCTCCCACACACCCGACACGTCACTTACTGCCCAGCCAGACAATGAGAAGAAACTGCAATTCCTAACCTCACGGCCATTCTGTCTACCTTCGCTCTAGTCCAAAACGCCCACAGCACAAAGGATTTTTAAAAAATTACCTCAACATTTTAATTGAGACCAACTCTTGGGCCTCTGTCAAATAGTCATCCCTTTAATAATTTATGAATCAGAGTAGTTGAGAAGCCAAACCAGTTTTTCTCCTGTCTCGACTGGTCCAACCATCTCGAAAGGACATGAATGATATGAAGTAAAAGGGCCTCTGCAAACAAGGATGTTGTCTGTCTTGTCCAACTCAGACTGGAAGCTAGTACAGCCGTGGGACTAACTGAGAACCCTTCCCCTGGAGACAGCTGACACCAGCCTACTAAAATAAAGGTCCCCAAAACCCTCAGGTGGCACCAGGCCCACACTGTGTCCCAAAGCTACCGAGCTCAACAAATGGTCTAACAAAAGTGGGGCGCGCTTTTTTGAACTTTTACCCATTTGGTCTTTGTCTTCACGGCACTTCGGCTGGGCTACGGTTCACTACCGTCTCTGAGGAAGAGCATCGCAGACAAACAGAGCCCGGAGGAGGCGCGGAGCTTAGGGACTGACCTGGGGGCTGAGCCCAGGGCCCAGACGCGGCTGCTGAGAGCCACTGGGCATCACGGTGAGAGCGCGGACTCTGACTCGGATGGACTGAATTTCGATTCTTGGCAGTGTTCCCTTGATGGTCCTGTGACCTCGGGCAAGTTATTTCACCTCTTGGGTCCTCGGTTGCAACAGCTGTGATATAGCAGTCACAAACTCTGTAATACAGGTTTGTTATGAGTCCAAAATAATATAAAGTGCCTAGTGTAGTAACTGACACACGGTGATTATGACTCATTAATTTTGTCTGTCATTTAAGCAGCTCCTTGGGGGCTTATGTCTGATGGTAAGTAACATTTGAATAAGAGAATAATAAAACTGCTTTCAAAAAGGATTTTGACATTGGGAGTCTGCATTGCCCATTTAGCCTTACCCCTGACTGACGGCACTAAGGGGCAGCTACCAGCTTACACCCTGTCTGCATAGCCAGCACCAGAACAGCAAGTGGGGGAGCTGCGTACAGAGGGTGCCCCCGGGGTCCTGCTATATTCACAGCTTGGGGGTGTGGCTGGGGGGAGAACAGGCACAGCTCCATACGGGGTTCTCCACGCCTTTCCCATCCTTCACCAGAGCTCAGGATGCAATGCCCTTCACTTTGACCTCCCGGCAACACACTGAGAACAGCAGCACAGTGGCATTTCCCAGACTTCCCATAATCATTCATTAAATATACCATTTCTCTGACCAAAATGAAAAAAAAAAAAGTAGGTTGGTTCTCAAGAGCTAACAACACTCTTATACCTAAAAGGGTGCTTTTTAATTTTTTCCTTGAACTAACTATTAATCTGTTAAAAACACTGTGCCGCACTGGCAATGTGACAGCAAAATGTGACTGTGCAGTCTGCGTCTGCAGAGAGCGCAAGTGTGCAGGTGCCGTCCCCAGGGGCAGGTGGGGAAGAAGGGCGGCCAAGCCCCAGGGAGCTGAGCAAGGACGGGGTCCTCACCTTCCGCTCTGGGTGCCTCTGACATCCTGGGGAACATGTTAACTGACAGACAGTTCACCAAGGTATTTCCTCAAGTAAATCTCAAAATCATCCTTAACCCAAAGCCAGAACCACCTCCCTGAAGAGCACGGCTCGCTACTGTGAACCGGTTCTCCTGAGAACAGGTCTCAGGAACCCAGAGGGCCTGGCCAGAGGTGTGGGAAACGGAAATGGGAATGGAGACTGTACTACACAATTTGAGCCCCAGCAAGAAGAGAGAGGGGAGGGCAGAGACCATCTGAAGCCAAAGGAGCTGCAATGCCACCAAGCCAGGGTCCTCGGATAGTCTCCGCAGCAGTCCCCCAGCTGTGCTGCACTGCCCGCCACCCTCTGGCTTGGGAGATGATCCAGGACTTCGTACTGGTGGTGGGCCTCAGATGACGTGCTGCAGAGAACACATCTTCCTGCTCTGATGGATTTGGAATCACAGCACTTAAGAACCAGCGGGGAAGGCCCTTACAAGGAACATGACAAGCCGTTGTTCTGATTCTGATCATTTTTTGAAAACCATGGTCCTTCTGCTATAGTACAATATTAACTGCAATCAGTGTTTGTGATTCCACGGGCTTGGTCTTGCTTAGCTAAGCCAGAGCACCTGAATTCTATCCTGGCCCTATGGCTTGCTCTGAAAAGGTACAGTTCACAGACAATCCAAAATAATGCTCCCCCCTAAGCACTGATTCGACAGAGCAGACTTGACAAAGCTTTTCACAGGATGACCACTTCTCCCATTAGGCATCCCTTACTCGTTCTTCTCTCTCTAAGGCAGGGGTGTCAAACTCATTTTCACCAGGGGTCACATCAGCCTCACGGTTGCCTTCAAAGGGCCGAATGTAATTTTAGGGCTGTATAAATGTAACTACTCCGTAACTATGGGCAAGGAGCTGGGCGCTGCCACTGGGTAGAAACAAGGCGCCAGGCCGGATAAAACAAGGTGGAGGGCCGGATTCAGCCCGCGGGCCTTGGGTTTGCCACCTGTGTCTTAGCAGAAGGTACTGAAGCAACCATTTCCTTCCTGTATATTCTCAGTCTAAGGGAACATAATCTCAAGAAAATCTTTTCCAGAGTCCAGACCTCTTCGTCAGCATCTTCTCTCTGTTGGAGGGACTATTCCTCGCCATGAGACACCCTTTCTCCTCAGAGTTGCCTCTGAGTGGGACAGTACAGGGGACATTGCTCACAAACAAGGAGGAGTAGCCGTAACTTCCTACCTCGCACGGTCACCTGCTCCCTCAACCTGTGCCCTCACCTTCACACGATGGTCAAGGCAGGGAACCCCAAGTTCTGTCCTCCTGCAAAATGGTTTTCTCCCTCTGTGTCGCTGGCCAACAGCCAGCATCCTGATCCAGGCTGCTAGGACCTCAGGCACATGTTGCAGAGCACAGCAAGACTTCAATATTTAATGACTGTTTGGTCACCTACTGAGTGCCAGGCCCCAGGGAAGCAGCAGTGCAGAAAGTGCGGCCTTCACTCCTGAGGTCAGAGTGTACGTGTGGAGAACAGGCCATGCGTCAGAACTGACAATACTGAGAAGTAACGGGCCGTGACAGTGGATGCATATAATGGGCCGCGAGGACACAGAGGAGCCTAAGGTTCCGTTTCAGCCCACTTTAGTAGTGACTTCCTCTTCTAATTTCCAAGCCTTGGACAGGCATGGGGTTGGGTGGTGAGAAGGCAGTTCTTTGCACTGGAAGAGACTAGAGTTGTGGAGCAGGGAAGGGCGTGCGCTGGGGCCAGACACTGAGCTCGAGAGCGGGGTGGATACGGGCAGCGGGCAGATCCTGTGGGGCGCCTGCCCGCCATGCTGCAGAGCAGAAAATTGATCAAAAACAACTTTTAAATAGAATTAAAATGTTAACTGAAATGAAACGTTATTTTGGCTTTTGCTGGATGCTGCTGCTGTCAGAAATATAAAAATATACCACCTATAGCTGCAGGCTGTTGATCAATAGGCTGAAAGATATGGATGAACCCGAAGGAGGATTACCTGTCAGTCACTGACACCCTGGTGTGAACGGCTTCACTCTCTTAGGTAAGATTAGTTGTCCAGGTGTTTTAGAAAGTAGGACTAGAAAGAGGAAATTTTGAGAAAGAGGGCATTTTAGGGCACCTGGGAGCTACGCCTAAATAAGGAGATGTTGAATAGCTGGGTGTGATACGGGGCTGAAGGAAGGTTTCTGAAAGTGAGAAAACAGCAGCCATGAGGGTCATGGCTCAGCTGGCTGGCCACAGGCCATGAAGACAGTCACTGCCAGGGCTGATCTTAATTGCACCTGTGAACTCTCAGGCTTCTTGTGCTAAAGGTCTGAAGTTAATGGTCAGAAAATTGCGGTTAGCTATATGAGGCATAGCAGTTGTCTACATGACTGCAGATAAGGACTCACATTACATGTGTGTCTCAAAGCACACACTCCGCTGCGAAGGAGCCTGCACATTGACCATTTCATTTAATCCCCATGGGACTATGCAGTAAGGGTCATCTCCACTTTGCAAATTAGGTTCTAGGAGGCTTCACAGTGGTAACACGGCAGCGCTGGGATTCGGATCGGGGCCCTCTGCACTGGGCTGCATGCAGGGCTCCCCACCTCTGCTCCTGGACCTCAGTCGGAGAAGCACCTGCCACAAGAGGGCCCTGGCCCCTGCTGAAGGCCCCCTGGCTTCTTCAGAACACCCAGCATCGGAGGTGCAGTTGACTGTGAGGCTGTGAAAAAGCCGACACTGAAACTCATTTTTAAAATGTCTTTTTTTCAAACCATGTGATTACTTTAACAAAACCTAAAGGAACCAAGCGTTTCTGCTTCTGTGGGCAACAAGTCCTCTAAACACAAAACACCTAAGTGTTGGGAGAACTTTCGGTAAAGTCGCCTCCTGTATTTATTCTCTGACTCAGTAATTTCAACAGCCATCATGATAAATGTGTCATTTATACTGAACACTGAGGGGCCTCCCATCTTCACACTGTCATCTCCATAGAAGCCCGCCACCAGCTGTCTACCCTGCTTTAAAAGAAATGCAGTTCAACTTGGGATGGCAAGTGTGCATGAGCACAAATGAGCACAAGCAAGCACAAGCACACTTCCTGAAAAAATGCTGAGTGATTCGTAAACAGAGAAATGGGAAAATCCTGTTAAAAAGCCAGCCACATCTTTCATGTTTAAACATGGTGGAAAATGTCTGGCTGCATTTCATTGCTTCCTTTATGGTTTTTGGACAGGTGGTGAGAAATTGGGAGAGCTGACTCCTTGCTCCCACTCCTTCCTGTTGGGAAATACTCCTCTAAGTCCTTCCTGAACCCAGTACAGGGGACAAATAGGGTCCTGCAGGGCAGGTTCCATAAGAAGAGAACTCCCCTTGCCTGGGCCTCTAGGCACTGGGCGGTGCTGCTCTCCACATTCGGCTGTGGGCTGAGCGATAGGAGAGGCTCCATCTGTTTTTGTCTGGGGCTTTGCTACAGGTCCTTTAACCCTTGAGCTGCCTGCCCTCACAAGGCTGACCCAGATCTTCTTAAAGACGGAAACGAGGAGGAGGTTCTCCTCGAGGATCCCACGTGTTAGGAGGTGGCTACAGGCAGGAGTACTGGCTGCTCAAAGCCACTCGCCTGTTTACAGGAGACAGGATGAAACCTTGGAACACCTGGTTAAGTCCCCTTGGGTGACAGGACAGCAGCTGGCTGGAACACCATTTCCAGGTGTGGCTTCTCTCGGCCCACACATACTCCTGCCACCGCTGCCATTCCTAGGGCCTCCTGCTCCACGCTGGGAGCGGTCCGCTGCAGCTGGGGGGCCGCAGCTCCTTAGGGCCAGGGTAACAGGTGCTGGACTCCTGCCCCTTAAAGATGGCAGCCTCCTCCCCTACATGCACCCTGCCATCCTCTTTCCTACTCCCAAAAAGGAAAGAGAAAGAAGGGAGCTCACCTAGATGATAAAAAAGTCAAGATTTTTCATGAGCTACTCTGATCTTGTCAATCAACTTTTAAATATTAGAATTTGAAGGTAATAAGAGGTAGAAAGGATTTACAGAATTCAGAGTATAATCTTCATGACAATCTATGCATCACAGTCACAAACAGAAAACTACCCAAATGTCCCAAGCAGGTAAAGGGGTAAACAAAATGTATATACACACAATGGAATACCACTGAGCAAAAAAAAAAAAAAAAAAGGAACAGTTGTTGATTTACAGTAACATGGGCAAATTTCAAAGATGGTGCTGAGTGAGCAGACACCCAAGTCTACTACTGCAGCGTCCCATTTACAGAGACATTCTGAACCAGGTGTAACTAAGCCATGGAGATGGCAGTAAGAGCGCTGGCTGCCTGTGGGGTGGGCGGAGGGGAGACGGGCTTAAGGGAATTTATCAGGGTGACAGAAATTCTGTATCTTAATTTAGGTGGAGATTAATGGGTGTACTATGAGTCAAAACCCACTAAACTTAAACTTAAAATATATATGTGTATTTTACTCTATGTTAATTATACCTCCATTTTTAAAAATCTGGGAAATTATTTTAAATGGGCTCCTGAAGATGAGGCAGAAATGTCCAGTCTCCTCCTCCTTCCATTGGCCCTCCGGTGGCAGGAGGCAAAGGGGAAGGAGAAGCCAGCAGTGTGGACAAGTCCCTGATGGAAGACCCCCAACAACCAGATTAACCTCAGGAGTGTAGGCATCTTCAGAAATAGATGTCTAGGCCCAGAGCTCAGAACACAGAGTGAGAGGAGAGTGAAATCACACAGCTGTTATTTCAAGGCCTGAGGTTCTTAACAAATATAGTCATGGGTCCTATGTCGGTTCAAAACAAGAGTGTTGTTGTAACTATCGAAAGCAAACAGAGCCGTCCCCGACCTTGGCCTACACTCCTGAACGAGAAGGAAGCAGAGGAGCCAGCACTGCGATCCCACTGGGAAGGAGCTCCGGGCAGTGCTGGCCTCCAGAAGCCCCTCCCCGAGGCACTGGTGCACCAGCAAGAACTGAATTCAGGCCGCCTCCGCCACCTGGCTTGGCTGTGTCACATTAGCCATGTCACTTACATAACCTCTCGGAACTCCAGCTTCACTGTAAGCCAGAGGCAGGCCCACTCCTCAGGAGGGCTGTCGTCAGGATTCAGCTTTGATGTACCTAAGATGCTCGGCCAGGTGAACCTGTCACGGCCTCCATCCTCCTCCCTCCCTCCTTCTCTCTACCCCCTCCACCCCCCGTGAAGGGTGCCCACAGGCACTCCTACCCCGTTCACAGCTGCCTCTTCTATTTACCTGCCCCCTTCTGTCACCACCTGGATTCCAACCACTTCAGCCACCTTCACTTGCGGAACCCTAATTTTACAACAGACAAAATGGGGTGGAAAGCCCTCTTCTTGCTAAACCGGTATGAAGGGCAGAACTGCCTGTGTTCTAGCCATATGAACCTTCTCCTTTCTCCCTCAAACAACTCTGCTGCGGGCTGAGTTACACGCCCTCAACAAGATCTGGTGAAGTCCTAACTCTTGGTGCCTCAGAATGTGACAGTATTTGGAGACAGGATCGTTACAGTGGGAACTGAGGTAAGACGAGGTCATTAGGTGGGCCCTAAGCCCACAGGAAATCGGTACACAGACGCACATGGAGGGAAGGTGAAGGGAAGGCACGCTGGGAGAGGGCCGTGTGAAGCTGTGGGCCCCGGGCCTGGGGTGACGCCTCTAGACGCCCAGGCACACCAAGGACAGCAGCAGCCACCAGAAGCCGGGAGAGCGGCCTGGGGCAGATTAGAACTTCTTGGATGCTTCTGCCCGCCCACCTCCTTTCACCTGAGTGGGGTCTATTTTATGTCACCACCACCACCTGGCCCAGGACCTCAATATCAACAGCACAGGCTCCTGCAAAGCCCTTTCCATTCTCTCCTAGCACTAAGCACCACCCCCTTATCTCCTTCGCCACAGCCGGTTTTGTCCTCTGAAAATTGTATTATGGAAAGAGCATGGATTTTGGAGCTGGAGTATTGCCTTTTAGAATGTTGATTTCACCAATTATTAACAGTGTGTCACGGGCCAATTTCTTAGCACCTTAGTCTGTTTCCTCACCGGTCAGATGCTGGTAACAGGGCTGCCTGCCGCAAGGGTGAAAGAAGGGGACCGCTTACAGCGGCCAGCACTCAGCTGGGAGACGAGGGGGCCTGGGACACGCTGCCGCACCCCTGCTCAAAAGCTTTCAATAGTTTCCATCACCTACCGGGGAAAGTCGGGACTTCTCTGCAGAGAGCAGGGGGCTGTGGTGGTGACTTACAGTACCTCTTCCCCAGACCATTCCTTTTGGATCCCACTTTTGTGCAGCCCCCCTGCACCGCGTGTGACTTGGAGGAAGGGGCCCCATCTCGGATGCGCGCAGCATGCCCTGGTGAGTGGTGTTGGGCCTGAAGTGGTGCAGGTAAAAGAGGACTCACGCTCCAAGGAAAAGGAGAAGATTGTTGTTCCTTTTTTCATTCCGTCTTCCTCAAGTCAGGGGGCAGGGGTAGCGAATAACCCGCCAGGGGAAGCCACCTTGCGACTAAAAAGAATTCAGCATTTGTTATGGGCTGTGTCCCCTCCAAATCCCCAGTACCTGCGAGTGTGACTGTATTTGGTGATACGGCCTTTAACGAGGTCGTTAAGTTAAACTGTGATCATTAGGGGTGGCCGGACACAACACGACTGTCCTTACAAGACGCAGACACACACAGTGCGGATGATGTGAGGACATGGAGAAGGGGCTATCACAAGCCAAGGACAGAGGCCTCAGAAGAAATCAACCTTGCTGACGCCTTGATCTTGGATTTTCAGCCTCCAGAACTGTGAGGAAATAAATTTCTGTTGCTTAAGACTCCCCGTCTGTGCTTGTGTTGAGAGCCCAAGCTGAGCAACACAGCACTAGAATGAACCAATGCTTAGGAAGGCCGAGGAGAGAGACAAAAAGGACGGTGGACTAGAGCCTATCCTATCTCTGGGCTTCCAGAAATGTCGTAAGGTTTTTTTGCATTTTTCACTCCATTTGATTTGAGGTTTTCAGCTGTTTGCAGCAGATGGCATCTTCACTGACCCCATCCCCCCCAGCTCTCAAACCCTTCACAACATTGGACATGCTCTCTTCCTAACAGAAACAAATGCTTCCTCTTACCCCTTCCCATCAGAAAACCTACATCCTAGTGATTCCCAATTCATGCACTGCCCTTCCCATCTCCACTCTTTGGCTCAAAGCTTCCCTCTGCCCAGAAGGCTTCCTTTCAGCCCACCTCTGTCTACCAGGACCACCCATCCTTCAAGGAACAACTCTTAGAACCCTTCTCCCCTACAGCTCCCGATACAGTGTTTTGCACATACTATATGCTCAATAAACGTTTGAACATTACATACTGCTCTGGATTTTTCTTCTATGATGTTTTCCCTGCCTAAATTTTTAACTACTACATGAGATTACGCCACTATATTTGCTATACAAATTCAAACAGATCAGCAAAGAAAGATTGCTGTGTATCATCACCTGCCCATACTTAAGAAGAAAAATGCCTTTTGGAGACTTAAAAACCTATTCTCAGTGTGATAAACAACAAGTCTTTAAAGTCTCTGGTAACGTTCTGTTTATTCAAAGTCAGTCAGGTTTCCCAAACGCGGCTGTTGGAGATGAGATTCACAACCAAGGTGGCAGTTTTGCTTTCCCTTTAGGGCTTAACTCAAATCTGTCAAAAAGAACTAGAGTTTTAAATGGGGAAAAACAATATGGCAGATGAAAAATTAATTAAGTAGAGAAACCACAGCTTGAACCGCAGTTCAATTCAATTCAAACAAGCTATCAGCAGACACACTAAAACAGACAATAATAAAAAAACACACCCTCATAAACTTGATACTCACTTTTGAAAGGTTGCTTCTTATGAGACTTACCAGAAAAAGATTAAAAATAAATCTTCTATTAAAATTATATAATCAAAAATCCTACTCTGGGATGTAGAAGAGTTGATGGCTCACCACGTAACATACCTCCAAAAACGACCATTGTGGACAGGGCCTGACAAAGATGGACCACTTCTTCAATCCCACCACCTCTCCCTGGGTGACCACTAGTCGAAGCATCTCTATCTTCTACTTGCAAGTTATTTCTGAGTGCCAGATCAGACACTCTGCGCAGGCCAGAACACTCAGCTAAGTCTCACCATCGGTAACTCTTGATAGCTCTTTAGGGGACACCAAGCATGTCAGCACAAACCCTCAAAAAGAAATACAAGTGAGTGGGACAGTCAGCCAGTGCTGTGAACATCTAAGCGGGGAGGTCAGCCTGGGTTAGCAGAGGGGGCGCCTCGTCAGCAGCCCCGGCTAACATCTGGCAAGAGGTGCATGTGTCATCAGTGGAGATGTCACTCTCAGACCACTTTAGGACCACTGCTTGTGCCCAAGAGGGCGGCGAACTCCGACCTGTCACTCAGCAAACATGCTGCTTATGTGTGGTTCTCTAACGGCTGGTGCCTGTCTCCTGGGGGACTTCTCGTTCCCAGCTGCTGAAAACGCTACCAGAACCCCTTAACGGGAATTAATTATGGAAAAGCCTAGTCTGAATCAGGGACATTTTGAACATAAATACCTTTTACATCCAAGTAAATGTTTCCTTTTCAAGTAATCAAATATTACTCTAAGCAGAGGTTCAAAGGACCTACTTTAATGAGCGGTGTGGTCATTAACAACATTCATTTGTATGCAAATATCCTAAGGCAGCTTTCACAACAGGCTTCCCTCGGTGGACTAAATGTGCCTGCTGACAGTTGGTTTACACCATTAACATGCTTAGCAAGCCATTTCTTCGCAGAGGGCAAGGGGACCCTGAGTCCTGGGGATTCCTGGCACGAGGAAGCACCCTTGTGCAGCTCCTGAGCCCGCCCACCAACGCCGCCCCTGTGGGGTACGGAGGAGCCCACGTCTCCCGAGCTGACCCCTGGCCAGCTATCGGGAGTGGTTAGAAAATACAATGGACCTTTACATTAGCCTAGACCAAGATTGCTCAAACTTGGCATTCAACCTTTTGAGCTGGATCACTCTCTGCATTACAGGACATTTAGCAGCACCCTGGCCTCTACCCACTGGAGGCCAGTAGCACCCCGCCCTGTTTTGACGACCAAAAATGTTTCCAGGCATCAAATGTGCCCCGGCGGGGGTGGGGGAATTGTACCGCATGGAAAGCATCCAGAGAACTTTTTTAAACAACTGTGCCCGGGTCCAACAGTTATTTCCAAAAGTTCCCCGAGTGACTCTAAGTGCTCCAGACACCACCACTCCTGTCCCCAATCCTAGATTCAGACCCACCAGCTCAACAAGGAGCTTCCAGCAGAAGAAACAGCTTTATGACTTAAAGTTCTGAAAAACAGCAGCTTAAAGACAATGTACTCCATGGCCCCGTATGATTTTAAGTTTTATTAGTTGCTACTTCAGATAAATTACATCACTCTTCTTCAATAGCTCTACAATTTGACTTTAGGTCTGAGTTGACTTAGGTATCTGTCCTCTTCTTCCTATTCTTGTCATCCCAGAATCACACCAATTTCCTTTACCCAGAAAAGAGTGGCAGCTCCTTCACCACCTCTTTACCTACACCACTCTAAAAATGTTAACTGAGCACCTACTAGATCCAGGTCCTGAAGATACATATGTGGGCCAAGAAAGGAGAGAGGGGGGACTGAAGTGGAGGAACAGGGAGTCAGGAAAGACCTGAGGAAGGTGATGAGTTGGCAGGAAGGAGAGGTGGATTCTGGGCTGAAGGAACACCACTGGCAAAGGTCAAGTGTTGAGAACCGACCAGGGGTTGGAGCACAGGGTTCCTGTGCAGGAGCGATGGGAACAGCTGCAGAGGAGGCAGGCAGGGGGCCCATCATGAGGGGCCTCGAAAATCCATCAAGCAGGCCCACTTTCATCTGAAAGGCTAAAGAAAGAAAGCCACAAAGGTATTTAACCAGAGGAGTTAAAAGAACCACTCAGCTACTTAAGACAAAAACACTGGAATTTCACAAGGGGAATGGGGGTAGATAAGACCAGAGGCCAGATTAGCGTTCCAGTCCAGCAGGTACCCAAATACACAGATGTAGGGCTTTGGGGAAATATCTGGGCTACAGATAACGATCTGGGGCTGCTATACTCAGGGTGTGTGCTTCGAACTCAGGCTTGAATTGTTTCCTTACACACATACACACACCCTCATATGCTGAAGAGCTGACACCCAGTGCCTCAGAATGTTCTTTACAGAGGTAACTGAGGTAAAACGAGGTCACTGGGGTGGGCCCTAATCCAGTGTGACTGGTGTCCTAGTAAGAAGAGATTAGGACACAGACACACACAGAGGGACGACCGTGTGAGGACACAGAGAGAAGACAGCCATCTACAAGCCCAGGAGAGAGGCCTCAGAAGGAACCAACCCGGCTGACACCTTCGTCTCAGACTGCCAGCCTCCAGAAGGGTGTGGAATAAATGTCCATAATACGTGTTTCAGCAGCCCCAGCTCACTGATACACCTGGGAGCTGCCCAAGGGGGTGAGTGACTGAGGATTCATGCAGGAGACTGGGAGAGAGGAGCTGCCTTGAGGTAGGAGGAAAATCAAGAGAAAGCAGCACTGCCTGTCCTAAGGAGAGGACTGACCGGTGTCTGCCAACGCCACACAGAGGCCAACTGAAGCCGTCCTGAGGGACCTGGCATCAGGCCAGCCTGACACAGAGACCATGTGGGACAGAGACAGGATTGGAAAGGACTGAGAAAGGGCCTCACCTGCCAAGCAGCTGACAAATGCTTGGAGGGGCCGGGTGCAAAGGGGCAGGGATCTGGAGGAAGGCCTGGGACCCAACTCCATAGGTCCCATCAGTTGGATGTTTCACCCAGGGGACTATGAGGTGACAGAAGAGACCGGGGGGAAGTGCTTCAGCTTTAGCTGCAGGCTCGAGTCTGCCCGAGGACTTGCAGCCTGGCCCTGTTGTGTCCTCAGGACATGAGCAGCAGACCTCAGCTTCTCCCTCTGCAGCCCCCCACCCACCTCTATCCTGGGGGGCCCACAGCACACAGGTTAGTCTGGGCCTCCTGGGAGACCACCCTGACAAGCCCCTCACAATTGTGCAGGGGAAGCAGCTGCTGCCCTCCTCCTCTCCGCCCGTCTCCATGAGAGCACCAGCTGTGCCCAGTGTCCCTACCTCACCGGGCCACGTGGTCTCATGCCTCAGGACTTGTCAGGCTTGCCTGATGCCAGGTCCCTCAAGACTGCTTCCACAATTTCAGATGGCCTCTGTGTGGCCTTGGCAGTGACCGGTCAGTCCTCGACACCCTCTTCTTAGGACAGGCAGTGCTGCTTTCTCTTGATTTTCCTCCTGCCTCAAGGCAGCTCCTCTCTCCCAGGCTCCTGCATGAATCCTCAGTCACTCACCCGCTTAGGGCAGCTCCCAGGTGTATCAGTCAGCTGGGGCTGCTGAAACACGTATTACCGACATTTATTCCTCACACTTCTGGAGACTAGGAGTTCAAGATCAAGGTGTCAGCAGGGTTGGTTCCTTCTGAGGCCGCTCTCCTGGGCTGGCAGGGTTGTGCAAACCCAGCCCTCCTTGGGGCCGGCTCACAGCACCCTGACCCCTGCTGGCCTGACGGTGGGCACTCCTGAGGCTGTACACCTGCTCTCCCCACACCTCAGCTCCCAGCCCCTCACACTCTCATCCCAGTTCATCCCACACTGCCCTGAAATCCGTCCTCCATTTACCAAATGTCTCAGCTATACCACTGGCTCCTTCTGCAGGGCCGAGACAGTTTTCTATCCTTCTGTATCACCCACCCAGGGCAGGGCAGACGGTCTGTCACAGAGCAGATGTCTGAGAGAAAAACCAGGGTCAGGCACTACCGAAGTGGCTGCAGAAACCACCTCTACAGGTGAGACAAGGGACACAGGGTTGTATGCAATTGTCTTTAAAAAGAAGGATAACGCTATGTTCATAGCAGCATTATTCACAATAGCCGAAAGGTGTCCACTGATGGATGAATGCATGAACAAAGTGTGGCCGATCCATGCAATGGAATACGGTTCCACCTTAAAAAGGAAGGAAATTCTGACACATGCTACAACACGATGATGGGCCTTGAGGACATTACGCCTAGTAAAATAAGCCAGACATAAAAGAACGAATACTGCACAACCTACCTGTATCAGGTTCCTAGAGCGGCAAATCCACAGACAGCAGAAGAGCGGCTGCGGGGGCGGGGCAGTGGAGAACGGGGAGAGCAGAGTCCCCGTGTGGGAAGGCGAGAGAGGTCCGCGGACGGATGGCGGTGATGCCCGCACAGCAGTGTGACCACACGCACTGCCGCCGAACCGCACGGTTAAAAACGGTTAAGATGGTAAAGTTCATGTCATGTGTGTTTTATCACAATTAAAAATGTTTAAGTAGGACAAAACAACTTTGTGTTAACTACAAGCATGCGTGCACATCCGTTTGAGAACAGTGGAGTTCCTCGGTGTGCAACGGTCAGGGTGCCCGATCTGAAAAGCGTCTTTTAAACACGCCGAAGAAGCTGCCTTTAATCTAATCTGAGAGGAAACACTCTGTAGTGCAAATGGTGATGCCGAGTGTGTCATCCACAATTTAATATGAGCACGGGCATGCTTCTGGCTGCTTTATGCCAGCATCATCTCCTTTGCATTTATTCTTTAAATGATACTATGAAATAAAGTATGACTGTTACCTAGTAGAATTAAATTATATAAAGAACTGACCCTCCTTCATATTTAAAAAAAAAAAAAGGCCAATGAACACTTAACTAGCATTCCTAGTGACTTAGCATTCTCTACCACACGCCCCTATGACTCAGCTCTTTGGTTCACTGCTCGGATAAGGAAACCAACTGTCTCGCTTCTGGAGCAGCATTTTCAAATGTAAGAAGGCGCCCTGGCTTCTTCGAGCTGACTAAACATCCAAAACAAAACTGGCTAGTCCTTTGTGATAATGTTCCCTGAGAAAAATAGGCCCATAAAAGGTACATGCCACTCTTACTACAAGAAACCTAGAAAGGTACAAAGCACAACAAAGGACTGGAGAAGCAGCAAAGGTATTGAAAAGTAGGGAAGAAAAACCGGGCAAGCTTGAGGAGCCCTTGCTTAGCTCTGCAACCAGCTTTGTGAAAGACGACGGGCCGGAGGTCACAGAAGCAGGGCCCAGTGCAGGAAGGCCACACATCTGGCTTAATGCTACTCTCACCGTCTTGATCTCTGCGTTAATTGTGGAACAAAGGGCTCTGTATTTTCATTTTGCACTGGGTCCCACAAGCTATGCAGCTGGTCCTGAATAGAAGAAAGGTTTGGAAACCTGCGTGGGGCAGGGGTGGAAGTGAATGTGCAAAACTGTTCCAGTGGCTGCCCAAGGGCTAGTTCCAAGCTCCCTCAGTGATCTGCAGCTAATAACTAAGGCCATCTATAACTATTTCCAGAAAATAAGCCTCAGAAGGGGTATTCTTGCCAATTCCATACTAAAGTTAGGCAGCCAGATAAGTTACATTCTGAATCCTTGGGAAGAAAATGAATAGTTTGTTTAAAGCATTTAATGGTCAAACCATCAATATTCAATTATTCTGAATTAACTGCCAAAAAGATCCTAAGCCCCTTACATCCCAACGAAGAACAGCTCTGTCACATGGTTTGAAGGGACCATCCCTCCTCTGTACACACACAGCCCTGCGTACCCCAGCCCATTGCCTTTCCCCACCCCAGCCCAAGCTGGACATCAGATGCATGTCCAGGAACCTGTAGGTGGACAGAGGAATACTGGCCTCTGTGCTGGCCATTGCTTGACCAGGGACCAGGTGAGCAAAAGCACAGACAAAACCAGTCTGGAGGGGGAAAGAAGCCGACTTCTGGAGAAGGGGATGAGAGCAGATGTGGCTTCTGACAGGATGATGGTGGCAGCGGGGCTCCTGAAAGACGCCCCCTAGCCACACGTTTTCTGGTCTCAGACCCCACCCTGGGTTCCCTGAGCCATCATCCCTGCATCTTCCCAATACACTTATTTTCCATTTTGTTCATGTAATTTGAAATTTGTTTTTCTTTCTTTACTTGCAACCAACAGTCCTAAGAAGAGAGCCTGGATGGGGTACTATACTAGGCAAATGGATGGCCTGGACTTCAGTCAATCAATAAGCACTGTCCCCTTTTCCCAGAAATGTAGGCCTTGTCAATCTGCAGGCCACTGTTGGGAGGGAGGTGTGCCTACGGATAATGACGAGCATTGAGTAAACACTGAGCAAATGAAAGAATAAAACTACTAAATCCCAACTCACTGAAGAGCAAATCTGGGGACTACTGAGGTCCAAGCCAATGCTCTCCCACAAAAACTCAGCAAGACTAACACTCCAGGTAGGACAGCGCAGCTCTGCAAGGGGGCTCTGATCCCCTTGAAGTTAGCTCTCCGATCCCTGCTATTACAGCTCAAGGTTATCATCAGTTCTAAAATTCCATTTTTCTCTGATCGGTTTTCAGCTAGCACAGCTAACCCAACTTCTAAACAGTTGAGATCTCACATCCTCGAGGCCTTGGTTGGCCCCCCAGGAAAGTCCTTTCCTTTTCAGATCCTCTCTTAGCCCTGTGGCTGGTAACCTGTTTTGTTTTCCGAGCAGAGCTCTGAAAACATAGAGTCTTGTAGGCAAACCCCTGCAGATCAGTTTGGGAAGGTGACAGACTCTTAAGAGCTCCCAAGAAACAATCACCCTTCCAGCTGTGGCCTATCAGCTCCTCCCCATTGAGGCATTTCTCAAATGCCTTATTCAGCCAGTCCTCACCCCATGCATGGATGGAGGAAAAAGGACCTGAGATTTCCCAGGTGTCTCCTGTTTGCCAGGCTCCTGGAGGGAGGGTTCTCCCCAGCTGTCCCCATTCTAGCCTCAGGACAGCCTTCCGGGTAAGGTGAACAATGACCCACTTTGTTGATGAGGGTCCTGCAGCACTCAGAGGTAAATTGGTCATGAGCATCTCAGACAAGACTTGAACCCACACCTGCCAAACTAAAAACCCCACCCTTTCCATAATGTCAAGATCAGGTGAGCTCAGACATCCTTTGGTGAAGACACTGTAGGCAAAAGACCAATAAGACAAACCTCCAGTAAGTGATGGACAGACACCATTCTGATCACCACACTGAGAGCTATGGCAAAGGGCCAGCTGGGTACTGGGAGTGCCAGATGAGGACTTAGCTGATCTGAAGGATGAACAAGAACTACCTGGCCAAAGGAAGGAAGAAAGGGAGTTCTAGGCAAGTGGGAAATGAAGGCAGAAGGAGCAGAAATTAGAGAAATCTACCTAAAGAGGTGGTTTGCACAAGCCCATCCTTATAAAGCCACAGTATAACCAACCACACCTCGACTTGCAGTAACCAAGGCCCAGAGGGAGGTATGACCATCCTCAGGCAGGAGACCATCTTTGCTAGGCCAGTTAGAAGGAGCAACCCAAGGAGAATGAGCCAGAGCCTGGCCAGTGCTTCCTGGCCCTCTCCTCTGCTGGGGGCCACCTGGCGGAAGAGGCAAGAATGTTCCACAGGGTGAGGAAAACGGGATTCTTACCCTAACTCTGGTGACTTTGGACAAGTCAAAGACCCTTTCCCCTCCAAGCCTCAGTCTTCTCAGCTGTAAACTGAGGAGTTTGGACTAGATTATATGTCAGCTGTGACCAGGGCAGTCTTTTACCTACACTAGGCATTTGGCAAAGGTAAAGCTGGTTGAATGAAAATAAATTCTAGACTGATGGTTTCCCATGTCAGGGTCTTTCAGCCTTGTGGAAATTTAATTAGCATCCTCCGCTTTTGAGCAGGAGGGCAAGTGGAAAAACTAGAACACTGTAGCGGCCAGTGCTATTTCCCATCAACAGACCTGGGAAGGGGTTCCAGGCCCACTGGCCCAAGTCTGGCCAGGACCTGCAGCTCCAAAGTGATTCTCCACAGTTCCTTCTCAGGACCACCCCCACCTGGGGCCAGCTGATCTCCTTTCAGCAGCACAAAAAGGCCCAGTTTTCCACGGAAACTTTGGCCAGGCTGCCTCTCCCTCTCTCAAATGTCCTCCTCCCTCCCCTCGGCCTACCTGCAGAGCACTGAGTCTCCACTGCAGGCACAGGGCTGGGTCCTAGGCCCTCCTCTCACCCCACATGTTATTTCTCTCCTTCACTGCCCCCCATTCCTAATTCATCCCCTCAGCTGGATGATTTCATCTCATGGCTTATGTTCTTATCAACCATCCCCTTCCTGTGTTCCCAGCCACACAGCATGCTATCAATTCCAGGCTCCTGCATGCCATAGGGCCCTTGAACATGCTGTTCCCTCTCTGGAACACACACACACACACACACACACACACACACACACACACACCCTCCCCCCCCTTTTTTGCCTCCCTCTCCTACCTCAGATCTCATCTCAGATGTTAGCTTCACTCAGAGAGTAAGTCTAAGACCGGCTCTTCCAGTCATTCATTTTCCTGTCTTTCCATACATTTAATTGTCAGTAATTAAAAGGTCATTATTTAATTTGTTAAGGTGTACCTTCCTCATTAGCATATAGGCTCTATGGGAACTGAACTATTTCCACCTATCCCCAACACATAGCACGATGCTTAACTCAGAACAGGCATCCACATCTATGAAAGGAAGGAGACAGAAGAGAAGGCTTAAAAAAACAGCAAAGTGGTGGCCCAGGGTCAGGCTCAGTGGAGTGATAATTGCTTAACAACTGGTTTTCTGACGAAAAAAATAAACTCTGTTGTGCCAATTTCCATGGTGTAAATGCTCCTGTCATGGCCCATTCCAAACCACCAACATGCCGTTCCTGAATGTGCGGCTGGATACAGAAGTGCGCATTGGTGCGGGGTCAGAAGAGGCAAGACTAGCTCTAGCACACCACTGGCTTATGGCGATGCCAGGACTGACATTCAGAGAGTCCAATGTGCTTTTAAATGACATTAACTTTTCATTCAATTCTACCTTGGACTAATGGCCAAAATGAATTGAGCCTTGCAAGAAAATGCTAAAGACTAAAAAAAATTTTTTTAAAGAAAAAGAAAAGAAAAAAGATGTTTTGCAGCTAGTCCAGAACAAGAAGATGAAGGGAAGGCTGAGACCTGTTGCACGCGGACACGTGCTGTCTTCTGAATGGAGAGGAAAGAGATGTTTCACAGTTTAGCTTTCAGTTTTTCCATCAGTGAGGGTCGCTGACGAAGTCAAGCCTCAGGATATTGTTATGAGCAAGTGAGAGCCTGCATGAGATGCTGGTTACATCCTCTTGCCTAGTATTTATTTCTCTTTCTAGCAATTTATACTAAGAGCTCAATAAAAGCAAAGCTGATCCCTACAACACCAAATTAAAGAAGTATTGAGATCGTAAAACTATTACAAGAAAACATGGGGTTTTCCCCTAATATTCCAGGATTAGGGAAGCCCTAAATCTAACACAAAACCCAGAAACTATTAAAAAAAAAGTTTAGTTCATTTGACACTATCCAAACCAAAAGTGTCTGCCTGTCAAAAGCACCATAAACTCATTCAAAAGACAAACAACAAACCAGGAAAAAACATTTACAAGACCTCCAAAAGGGTTAATTTACTTTATCCTGAAGTTCTTCCATAAACCAGTAAGGAAACAGTGCACCCCAAACACGCACACACACACAGTCCAAGGACACGCAGAGAGAGTTCACAGACAAGGAAACACAACGTCTCCAACGATTTCAGGGAGATGTCTACCCTCCCGGGGACAAGACATGCAAATCATAACGATAACCAAACATTGCTTCACACATACCCAACTAGGAGACATGGAAAAGTGTGGTTAACTTCTGGCTCAGGAAAGATGGGGGGAAGGAAGAGAACCTCTTGTACCAAGAGAGTAAACTGGCACTGAGATCTCTGCAGAGGGCACTTTGACAACATCTATCAAAATAAAAATGCAGCCCACTTTGACCCTCTACTTCTAAAACTTTCATTTGTGCCAGGATTTCTTTACCTAGTGTGTGATGGCAAAGAATGGAAACAACCTAAATGCCCCCGTAGTAGGTGACTAATTAAATAAATGATGGCCCAGTCATACAATGCTGTGCAGACACAGAAAAGAATCTGCGGCTGTCTATGTACTAATATGCATCCATCCCCAATACAGGCAAAAAAGGGGGGCACAGGACAGCGTATATAATGTTACTGTTTGTGAGAGAAAATATATAAATAAAAACATACTTAGAATATTTCTGGAAGGATACTTAAGAAACTGATAACCATTGCTTCTGAAGAGGGAAACTGGAGGCAGAGACGACAAGGAATGTTACTTTACCGTCTGCTTTCTGTACCACGCGCATGCATTATTTATTACTCAATTTTTAAAAACAGATATGCATGAATATGTTTACTGTTGTGCTGTATATACTAGATGAAATAAACCACTAGACTGACCTAACAGTGGGTTCTTTTTAAAATATTACTACTGCAATGAAATTGTAATTATTTTTAATCTTAATTAAATTGTCCTGAGTCACTTTCTAGTCTTGAGTAACAGAAAAAGAATACAAATTACTTCTCAAAATATTTAAATAACTCTTGGGGGTCCTAACAGGATAAAAGCCAGCAACCTTTGAGAATTCATGGAAAAGAAAAGAAATACCAGAAGAATGAAGATAGACAAGCATCCCAAGCTTGATATACAGGGAAAAAATGGAGCTTAGAGAGTTTAGCTGACATTTTTGAGTTTTTTTACAAAATTCTAGGCATTTTCACAGAAGTGATGAGCATTAGAATTCAACAAGAATTCATTCAGAACAATGCGGAATAAACTATGCAAGTTGTTAAGACAAATATTTTTAAATCCGTGGAGGTTTTTTTTAACCTTGTTGAGTAAAATCTCAGCAGAACCTGATCTCTGGGCTGTACAGGGAATGCTGGTGCGGGTCAGGGAGGCGGAGTGAGCAGGGTGAGCAGGGCTCCCAACCTTCCCGTCCTCAGTTCCCCCAGAGCTGCCCTCTAAGTGACTGTGCAGGAATTTATTTGATTCTTCTTTTCAGGAACGGACTCACAATATCTTTCAACATGGCTGGGAAATAAAATACGAAACAATAGATGTCATTGGGAAGTTAACACCAGGCTCAGGTGGCCCACTCAAGTGTGTGTCAACTGATTTTAATTCCAAGATAATGCTCCATGTTTAAGACTGGCCTTGTATTACTAAATATTGTTAATGAGAGAAAATACATGTCAAAGTATTTTGAAAATTTTATAGGGCGGCACAAAAGAAGGTTGGTATTATTTTGAAGGCACTACGAACTCTGGAACAGACAACGAATACCAAGGACCAAGGTGTAAACAGAAAAAAAGACCCTAACAGAAGAGACAGAACAACCCAAAACTATTACAATGAACCTGACATATATCGAGCACTGTGTCACACAAGCTAGGCCAAGAAAGCCCTGACACAGCATAACCCCGTCAAGGTTTGGTGACTGGTCTCCACATACTAGTCAGAAGCTTGCTGTGTCTACAAGAGATTTAGCTCATCGACCGCAGGCTCTGTTCATGGAAGTAGCGTCCATTCCTCCTGTCCTGATTGGAAGACACAGGGCTGGCCGGGCCGTGTTCTGGGTGCCATGCTTAAGAGACACATGCCAAGCGGAGCAGTCGGTACAGCAAATTTTGTCATGCATGGAAATGGCTGAAGCAGCTGGCGATTTCTTAGCCTGAAGAGAAACTACATTCTTGGGCATCCTCAAACATCTGAACATGTATTACATGAAGGAAAAAGAATCATTCAGAGGAGCAAAGTGCACAAGTAGGCATGAGACTGTCCTACTTAAAGTCACCAAAAAACATGCCTTTCTGCAAGAAAGAACAACTACGGAGTCAGCTGTCTGGCTAATGGGGGTTCCCTTCCTATCCTGGAAGGGATAGCCACATCACAGATTTTATTCAGAATGGGAGAGAGACTTGTCAGCCTGAAGATCCCTTTTAACTAGAGTAACATGGGATTCTAATTAGCTTGTGTAGGTGCTATTACAGCATAAACAATAGGATATTTAATATATAATACAACACATAATATATATTAACACGTTCATAATATAATATCTATTTATAATAGTATGTAAATATAATAATATATATTCTTACCTCTTCTTCTGTATCCCCCTCCCCACATAGCACCTAAGGACTGAATAAGGTGTATATTGTAGGGGCGCATATGAAGAGGGATCCCCCCAAAGCAGAATTATCTTCTGGAGGGTGGGCCCCTTGTAGTACAGGCTTCTCCTGCTAGGTGAGTGTTCTAGGAACCCATCTGTATCTGTGCCAGCTGGTCTTGCTGTGAGAGGCTGCATTCAGCTTCAGTGAATTTTTTTTGAAGACTCTTTCAACGTGTTTGCCCATTTCATGGTGGGTGATTTATGAGCACACCTGCCCACACCGCACTGAGTGTTCAGCAGTTTTTGACCAAAAAACAGCAGGACCCCTGTGCCCCACCCTCCCTATTCACCTGATCTCTGAGTGACTTTTCTGTGGAAGAGATGAAACAAAAAAAAGGCAGAAGCACTAAAAGGCATCAAAATTGACAAGTTCAAAAAATGTTTTGAGCAGTGGGAAAAAAGTCTTGATAGGTGTGTTGCATCACATGGAGAGCACTTTGAAGGTGACTAAAGTTTAAACATGTAACAATAAATACACATTTTTTTATAAATAAATTCCGGGTTGTTTTTTTTTTCGGTCCCCCCTTGTATATGCTGAAGGAAGTCTAATGATAAAGAAATTGCGTTAGGCCTATTTGCAAACAGGGTGGTATCAGGGAAAAGGCTACAAAAGGCAACTTCTCAGACCCTGCACTTTCATTCGCTGACAGACGGCAGACCTTCCACTTCTGCTTCTACTTATAAAGCTGACAGGCACCTGACCGCTAGAATTCAGCCCCCAGTAGATTCCACACCTGTCCATCTGAGAGTGTATCCAACATGCACAGCCAACAGAGGAGAAAGTCTTAGTTAGTACCTGCCAAAATGTGCTTTAAGAACTCTTTAAAGCATTTGTTACAGAACAGAACACTGTGGAAGGGCTGTCCTTTATTTAGATCTTATTTGTGTGTGAAAATCGATACGTCCCTTCTAGTCTTTATCTTACAAGAAAATGTGTCTCTAACTATTGTCCCAAAGTCTTCTCCTCCCAGGCTTGCCTGGTCAGCTGTACCTAACTGTGTCTTCCCTCGCACCCTCGAACGACTGCGCACATCAGTGCTATCTTTGACCCTCTCGAGTGCTAATGCAGAAAATTTTTCCAGCTCCCCAGTATGCTTCCATTGCCTGTTTCCATGAACTGTTTTCGTTCTCTCCTCCTATTATCCATGGCAGAGTGTGAATAGCTGCTCCTGGGTCCCTACCACCAAGGTAATGACAGTCCATCCCCCTCCTAACTTTCAAGTTTGCCTCCTCTCTGACCCCAGAACAGAGCACCCTCCACCCGCATTCCCTTTGATCTATATTACTTCTCCTCTCCTTTAAAAATGGGCTTAAAACATTTGAAAATGTTGTCAAATCCTTATTTTCACAGAAATACAGAGTATTAAAATAGTCACTGTAGTCATTGTTCTTATTTTTTCCATACTGGTAAAAAGAAAAAGCAAATATTGCCCTTCATCGATGAGAAACAGAGTCACAGAAACACCTTCGGGAAGGCCAGCCTAAGTTGGGGCAGAGGTGGGGGTGTCAGGGTGAACTAAACTGGATGGATCTTCCCCATTTAACAGCTAATCCAGACAGCTCCCACAGGACAGATCACTTCTTGCCAAGATTAAAACAAGGGTTGTGATGATGTAAGAGTTTCATCTTACAGATCTGTGAGCTACAACTGTTTACTAACATGCATTTTGGGGAAAAATACATGCACACTGATTATCATAAACTGTTAAATGTCAGCCTCACATTTAAACAAGTCATTTAAAACTCTGCCTAGAGCTGCCCAGAAGAGGAAAAGGTCTACGTTTACTCTGAAATGCAAGTTAGTTATTTAAAACACAGAAGGGGAAAAAAACACAAATAGCTTGACCAATTGGCATCAGATATCTCTTATATGTTAAGAAATCCAGAAAATTATAGATGTCTTGGGCACGGATTTTCTAACATTGCTCATTCTCCATTTTTATGCTGGCCACACATCTCTCACCCAACACTCTCGTTCTGTTCTACACAACACAATACCTCTGGTTAGGGGGGCTCCCCTGGACTGGTAGCAAGTTGGAAGTTCAGCTAAAGCTGACCAGGGTCTCAGCGCTTCAGACAAAAGAACTGCTATGTAGCAGCAGTGCTGGTCCTGGGGCACCAAAACATTCTTAGCATCCTTCCTACACTCCAGCGATGTTTACTAAAGTACTGAGAAATCAATGGAGAGAACACTGGGATGGCAAAGTCTAAAGCCAAATATGCCCATCTTGGAGTAGGCAGAGCCTGGGGGGGGGGGGAATATTCAAAATCTCTTTGCTTCTCTGGCCACAACTTTGGTTCCTTAGTTGGCTTTAGTCTGTTTCCAAAGAAAGCGGGAGATGGCCGAGGTATCTGGGAACAGGGCACTATGCTTACGGATAGACATTTCTTTATGGGAGACATAAGGACAACTAGCCAGGCAGAAAAGCAGAGCCCTGGGCCTGGCACCGGCCAGCAGACCTTGAATGAGGCAGGTCCTACGGAGCAGGTTTGGTGACTGGTCAGAAGACTTACTCTCCACAGGCCACCCTCCCTAATGAGGGTGATAGTTAGAGGGGTGGAGAGAAAGCTCTAGTCTTTTTAGGTGGAGGGGTGCTCTTTCCCTATGTGCACTGGGACAGGAGTTGGGGTGCAAACTAGGAAAGGCTGTGGTGCCCCCTTAGAGTTGGGAGGCAGTGTCACTGTGGGGACCTGAAAAAGCTCTCGCTTCACACCCAAGTAAATGCATCTCTTTTAGAGGACAGGAGGCGATTAAGCCAATTCTAGATGCCTATATACACAGACTAGCATCACTTTAGTGAGTTCTTCCCGGGCTGTCTCGGGCTTAGACCTCCGTATGAAAGGAGAAGGACGGAGGGAAGAGCGGAGGGGACCTAGGAGGGGGAAAGACTCAGAAGAAGGACACGGGGCCTGGTCGGTCGCGGCCCTTACCTTGCTAACCACGTTTTGGACGAGGCCTGTGCGGATACCATAGTCCCATGCGTGGCAGTCGCAGTTAGAGGCGTTGTCCCCCTTGTCCGGAGGGGACGGTAGAGGTGGGGTGTCACCCCTGTCCGCTCCGCTCCAGTTGCTAAGGCTGCCCGCGGACCCCCAGGCGGCAGTGGAGAAGAGGGTGGTCGGGGGGCTGGTCCAGTTGACCAAGTCCTCGGCTCCCCACCGGCCAGTGGCGGTGACTCCCGCCAGCTCGGCGCCTTTGCCGGCCTCGCGGCACGAGAAGTTCGGCTGGTCCAAGAGGAAGGAATCCGAGAACTGGCTGAAGCCGATAAATAGCGCGGGGATCCAGGTGAGGAGCACGAGGGTCTTCTGGTAGCCCCCGCCCAGGCCCCCGAGGAAGGGCAGCACCGACCCGTCGTAGTCCAGCAACAAGAGGCTCGGGGCCGCCGCCGCGGAGCAGCAGCTCGGGTGCTGACCGCCGCCGGCGGGATGAGGAGAGGGCAGCGGTTGGATCTCCCCGCCGCTGCCGTGGCCCGCGCGTCCCCCGAGAGGCACCGAGGCCGCCGCGTCCCCAGGCGGCAGAGAGCCGTTCTCCTCGCCCAGGGGTGGCTGCCTCCCGGGCCCGCCGCCCGCCGCCTCGCGCCGCCTGTCTATCGCCATGGCCCGGGCCCGCGGCGCCCACAGAGGCGCATAGAGCGCGGCGGAGGCTTCCGCGGGTGCCCCGAGCAGAGCGCGCCGGGCCAAGCGCCCGCCGCCGCCGCCGCCTCCGAGCAGGGCCCGCGGCTTGAGAGAGAGCGCTCGGCTGCCCCGGGCACGTCAGTCCGCCCCCATGTCACCAGCCCGGACCCCGCGCCCTGGGCGCTGCGGCCCGGCTCGGGCGCCGGGAAGACCGCGGGCAAAGGCCAGCCGGGGCCCTCAGCCGCCGCCGCTCATCGGCTCCGCGGCCCGGGCGCCGGCGGCCGAGCCCGCAGCTCTCCGCCGCTCTCCGCTGCTCCGCGCCGGCCGCGGCTGGAGGAGGAGCGGGTGCGTCGCCTTGCCCGCCGCCTCTGCGCCCTACGGACCGCTGTGCCGAAGGTGCGGGCAGCGTGTGCAGTGCCCGCTGCTCCCCAGGCGCCCGGGATGTATTTATCCGACCCCCGCGCCTTCCGGAAGCCGTGAGCTCGGGTCCCAACCCGGCGAGCCGGCCGCGCTCTCGGGCTCCGCGAGCTGATCTCCCTCCTCCCGGGGCTCTCCTTCTCCTCCTCCTCTGCGCCCCCAGTCCCGCCCCCTCTCCCCCCGCGGAGGTGGAGGTAACAGCGGCACCTGCTGCGCCCGGCTCCTGGGTGCGAGCGCCCCCTCCAGCCGGGACGCGCCGTCACCGCCGCGGGATCCACGGGAGAGGGGGCGGGGGAAACGGGATACTTCGGGCCCGCCTAGTCCGAGGGTCTCTGCCAGTTCCCCCCACACACCCCGCGCCTGGCGAGGCGGGGGAGGAGAAGGCGCGCCGAACCACTTGAGCTGGTGGGCTGGGGATCCCGGAGGAGTCGGCCTGCGCCGGGATCCTGTGAATAGGCTTCTGTTTGCCGCTCGGCTCTTGCCTCCGCTCGGTGCCCCCACCCACACGGCATGCGCGTGGTCTCGGTGACCTCTGCTCGCCTCTGAGATGCCCGCAGCCCAGCTGTCTACACCCCGTTCCGGGTCTGGAGCCTAAGAGTCGCCGGCATTCAGGAGCAACCCTCTCGAGCTTTTTCGAGGTGCTGATAGGGTTGATTTTTGTGTCCTCGGAGTAGCGTCAAGGAGGCGTATTTGCTAGTTTCAGGTCGTCGGTCAACCGCAGCGTCGGGTCACCCACCAGTGACTGCAGCACCCACTCCCAAATCGCCATTTCTTCGCCACTCGCAAATGAATGCTATACGTGTACGATGCTAGAAGGATATGTTGACAACACAAGTGACATATACGTAAACGCGAATGGTGATGGTATTCCCCACCCCCTCCCCAAGATTTTGAATTCGCCTTTCGAACGCTGAACGCTGACTGCACAGGCGCACATGTCTATATTCACACCCCTGAAGACAAAACCTCTCTCCTTTCCCGTGCTCCAGCGCCAACCTTGCCCAGCCGGCTCTTTAAAATAACACCAGCCCTGCGGCAAACGGCTGCATTAGCATTATTTCCTTCTGCACCCAGGCACAGATGAAAATGGGGCCGCACCTCTCACCCCAGTGTCCTCATTTGTTGGGCACATTTCATATTCTGAGAAGTTTATGGAAGTCTTGATAGAGCAGTCAGGGGAGATGAAAGAAATGCTTTCACTTTCCAAAACGATACACTAAGCTGCACCTACAGAATGTATTGTTTTGCATTTCCATTACTTGTTTACATATTTAACCAGAAGGTTTGTTTGTTGTTGTTGTCGTCGTTGCTGTTATGGGCAACGAGCTTACTAGGTAAAATAGCAGCACATCCAAGACAATTGATAACGCTGCCAGCGCGGCTGGGAGGTCGTGGGCGTTCCTGCTGAGAAGGGGGACTAGATAACTGGGGTCCGAAGGGGCCCAAAGGGCTGTAGAAGACACCAAACCTCTAAGAATGGGTCTCAAAACCTGCTCGTGTTTAAAGAATTTTGGGGGTGATAGTGCACATTATGCATGTAGTGATAGTTTTTTTTTCCAACTTCACGTTTTATTAACTTTACTTTTTCTTCCTCTCCTTTCCCCATTAGAAGAGATAATAAATGCAAAGTGTTTACCTCCATACTTGGAACAGAGAAAGTGATCAATAAATGTTAGCTATTTGTTATTACTACCACTACTACTCTTACTATTACATAAAATCCGCAGTTCTATTTCCGAGCTTAAATATGACTTTAAAGATGTTGTTTATTTGCTCTTCAGCGGTCCACTGATAACAGAAGAGCTCTTTCCACTCGGGTCTGGCCCTACCTCTTTATCCATTTGTTGTATTATACAAGTTGCAAAACAGGCATGACCTTGACAGCCATTCCATTCATAATAAATAATGTTGAGCTTTGCAGGGTTGGCTTTCAAATATATACTGTCCTTCTGTCCTCCCAGGACCCCTGAGAGGTGGGTCTTCAAGATAAGGCTGTGAGGGTTAGATGACTCTGAGATCAAAGAGGTGGTCCACAGCAGAGGCAAATTGATGACTTTGAACCCAGATCTTCTGACTTGACATTCCGGGGTTTCTCCATTTCAATGGGCGGGGGTAGATTACAATACCCTAGGGAAGAGTTTGAAATATATTTGTGAATGTGCATTTTTAGGTGGGAAAAGCCCTGGCCTTGGCAAGGAGTTTCACTGCCAAGCTGTTATTCATCCTTGTCCCCCCAAAGTGGTAGAAATCCTTAAATGATACATTCCCAGAACTTGGGGATATGCTAGGAAATGGTACTCTCTAAAATACAAGCTAAAAGGAATCAACATAAAATGTTTGGAATTAGCCATCTGCAGCACTGACTCGGGTGTTGTAATTAAATTGCTGGTTAGATTAGAGGTTTCCTAAATCCCTCTTGGATCAACATGGCCCCCAAGCCTAGTCACGAAGATTGAAAGGTGACCAGTTTAAAACAAACTGGCCTTCAATTCATTAAGCCATACCACGAGTGACCTCATAGAGGGACCTAGAACAAAAGGAGTAAAGAGGAAGAATTTGACACCCCGATAGCCTGCGGAGTGAGTATTGGCTAGTGTGGGGAACCAGTCAGACACCTGCTATCACGTTACCCTATTCTACTTCTGTGTGTGGCACCTATCACTAAGTGCTAGTTTTCTTGTTTACTTATTTATTGACTACCACCCAGCTCTCGATAGGTCCCTTGTACTCAGTTGTATTTCTGGTGCTTAAAATAATGCCTGGTACGTACGTGTAAGACACTCACATGTATTTGTTGAATAAAAGAGTTTATCAAGTTATCTATCAGGATCCTATAACCGTTTACTTTGATTCTTAAGTCACCAAGCAACCTTTTCATATTTGCTTAACTTCTCAAATATAGTACTTGGAGCAGCCAAAAGGAGAATTCAAGTGAACTTGACGATTATATATCTTATTATAAGTAATTGTGCTTAATGGATTAGCTCCTGATACAAAGTTATTGTGGGCAGTTATTGGCTTGCAGACAGTGTAGGCCAAATGCAGCTCACAGATTACAAATAATCTTTGAAGAAAAATACCCATATTCTGTCATTTATAATGCGCCCCCATGGTTTTGTGCACATTGTACACGGGATCATCATACCCGTGCTATGTAATCATTATATCCACGTATAATGTGCATCCTTATTTTTCCCTCAAAAATCTGGGTAAAAAACTGTGCATTTATACACGGCCAAATATGGTAATTACCGACATTTGAAAATCAGAAGATTGAACATTAAAAAAATACACGGAGGAAGTAGAAACTTCGAAGATGGGTTTTCGGGCCGCACCTCCCTGGAATGCAGGAGAGGGACGGGCCATCCTCACCCATCAGCATGCGTCTCTCATGCACAACATTTGTCTGGCCACCAAAAGCATCCGAGTTTGTGACCCTAAATTTTACGATAGTATCCTGAGCTCACTGATTCCAATAAAAAAACGGAGCCATTCTCTCTTCCTTTGAAAGCATGTTAAATAACCTACCAGTTTGTAATTTCCTAATTTTGAGGGGATAAAGAAAAGAAAGATGCAACCTAATCACCAATACATTTGAACAATCTTATTTGCTTGGAGATAACTAGAATAAAAAAAATTTAGCTTCCTTCTGAAGTTGATAGAAATCTAATTTTAAATCTTCCAAAACTTTATAAAAGTTAGGTCTAAGAAATTGGTGTCAGAGTTAGTTAACTTAAAATTACAAAAGTAGTGATAGCAAATCGATTTCACAATGGTTTTACCTGTATGTTCATGTTTTTTTGTTTATACTTAAAATATAGATAGATACCACATTTTAGGATATTATGTGTCTTTTTTTTTATTCTGACTACAGTCTGATTTCTGTCAAATAGTTATTTGAAAAGTACATTATCTTGATTTGTGGAGAATAAGAAAAAGTGATATGAAAACTGCATATATGTGAACATTATTTATATCAGCCCTTGCCTTTTAGAATGTTAACTCTGACTTTCTAACAAGGAATTTGACATTTACAAACCTATCATAAACAAAAATGAAAAAGCTACTTTGGTTCAGTAGCAAAAGTAATAAAAATGTCACATAATCTATCCTACGGAAAATATCCTAAGGAAAATTGCGCATCCTGTCCAAATCAAATTCACCCACACTGATCAAAAGGCCAAATAGAGAGAAATAACAAAGTGAAGATAAGATTTCTATGCAAAAAGCTATGCCATTGTAAATGTGATTGACAGGGCCCAATCACTTTTTAAAAGCTTGGTCAAAATTTAATTTTGAGTTCCTTGGTTGAGTTAAAAAAACAATTAGCAGAACAAATTGATCTAGAATTGTATGTTGGCTTTTGTTTGCTAACAATCACAGATGCCACGTTTGCTTTATTGTACTTAAGAATGTTCTTTGTCTCACAAACACGCAGGAAAAAGGACAGAATGCCAGGACTTACAGGAGGACATTACAGTGTGTCTCATTCCAGCAAGGAAACAGCCTCTCTCTCTCTCTCTCTCTATCTCTCTCTTGCTCTCTTATGAGAATCATCCCCAAATTTGCAAACGGATTTTAGATTTTAAGTGTGGACTTTGGGGCTTTCCGCAATGGGTGAGCTACTGAAGGCAATCGTTGTCAGAAGGGTTTATGGGACAACGTCAAGTAGCAAAGATTTAGGAAAAAAATTTTCACTTCCTGAGAGCCAGATGTGCTCTTTAAACAACGTTCCTCCCCTAACTCTTTCGTTACTAATTCTAATGAAATTGAAGAAAAACCCATATGTGCCTGGTCTGGGTGTTCTAGCCAAATCTAAAGTGATTAAATTAATTTCCTTGAATGACCAGAAGCTAAAACAGGATAAGAGTAAAAAATACTCTTAAAGTGGGGAAGATCACAGACCCAGAATACACTTTCTGAAGCAATGTTTGACTAAAACAATTTGATTAACTTTTTGTCTCTAATACAGTTGGTTTGAATTTGACTAAGTCATATAGGATTTTTATATTAAAAAAATTAGCTGCACCTATATGCATATCAGCATAAATTATGGGCTACCTCAAAGGGCTTTGATTAAAAATTTAGCGTCTCTATAGCAAAAAACGTAAGTGTATAGATAATGTTGCTGAAACTTTTTTATGCTAACAGTCAGTACTTTAAAATATGAAACTAAGTGTTTGAGTAAAACAACGCTTTTGCTATTTTAGAAGATTCTTTAACACTCTAACGGCTGTGAGTACACCTGGCACCACTTCTAATACCGTTCTCCAATAAAAGGAACCAAGGCTCTTTGGGGGAATAACTGATTATAAAACCGGGCAAGGAAATAGACAAGATGAGCCTGGGGCATCTCGTAGTGTTAGAAAGTAAGAAACTGTTAAACACCCACCACCACACACAGTGATAGGGTTATGCCAAAGAGACATGGAGCCTAATTTGAACAACAAAATAAATAGTGCTACTCCCCTTAACTGTGGGTTACGCATAGTATTTCCTTCCAAAGAGGATAGTATAGAAAGGGAGGAGAAAAAGAAGAGAGGCAGAGGAAGGTTACCGTGGAAACACCTGATCATCGCTGTCTCAGCCAGGTGATCAAGGTCAGCGTCAACAGTGGTACATTATGTTGGTAGTGCTTAGCCTTGATATGACGTGATGCAAATGGCCCTTTACCTCTGCGATCTTCCTCCCCCAAAGCCATAATCCCAATCCAGCCATAAAGAAAGCATTAGACAACTCCCAATTAAGGGACATTCTACAAAATACCTGGCCAGTACTAAAGACTGTCCAGGAGATCAAAAGCAAGGAAAGTCTGAGAATCCGTCGCAGTCAAGAAGGCTAAGGAGACACAATGATGAAATGTGATGTGGCATTCTGGATGAGATCCTGGAACAGAAAAAGGACATTAAGTGAACACTAAGAAAATCTGAGTGAACTATGAACTTCAAATGAAAAAAAATATATCAATATTTTTTTCATTAGTTGTGACAAATGTACCAGACTAATGTAAGATGTTAATAATAGGGGAAGTTAGGTAGGGTATATGGGGACTCTACTATCTTTGCAACTTTTTCTGTAAATATGAAAGTATTATAAAGTAAAAATTTTATTTTTTAAAAAAATGATTTAATACCCTTCAAACTTTTTATTGTAAGCTCTAAATCAGTAATTTCCTTCTGTATAGGTTCTTTTTTTTTTAAGATTTTATTTATTTTTAGAGAGAGGCGAAGGGAGAGAGAAAGAGAGGGAGAGAAACAGCAATGTATGGTTGCCTCTCACATGGCCCTCACTGGAGACCTGGCCCGCAACCCAGGCATGTGCCCCGACTAGGAATCGAACCGGCGACCCTTTAATTCCCAGCCTGCGCTCAATCCACTGAGCTACACCAGCCAGGGTTGTATAGGTTCTATCTCTGTGATATTTTTAATCAAGTAAAGATTTAATAGTTTGGAACACAAAATTGATGAGAGAGCATAAAAAATATAAATAATTAAAAATAAATTTTAATAAATACTTATTATAGTAATTGATTTAAAAAACACTCCAAAGTGTTCAAAGAAACCAACATTAACAAACTTCTCAATTGTGGTCTGGGTTCCGGTCTAAAAGGCCAGTAAGGGAGGGGCAAGCCTCATACTCCATCTGGGGCACATGGCAACTGTAGTTTTGCTTAAATTCTTCTGTTTAATTTGAGTTTATATTTCCATATTTTATCTGTTTTCGTCACTGACCCAGAAATGCATTTAAACCCAGTTTTTCTTTAATTTCTCAGAGCTTTTTTCTCCTACCTTGTTAACCTCCTCAAAGATTTCATTTCTTTAAAGTTAATGTAGAACCTTTAGGGAGGCTGAAAAATACATGTGTATGGAATAACCACATGCTTTGAGTAAATGTAATACAGCAGGCTGTAGCCTCCAGGTTAGTGAGCTTTGACAGTCTTTTTATTAGCCAGAAAATGCTGGGAATATAAATCTAAGGGCTTTCAAGTAAAACTCCATTTTTTAGTATATGTGCCCAAAGGAAAGCCCCCTAATTTACATGTCTCAGTAGCCCCACTGCCTGTCACAGGGCATGGCACTCAATAAATATTTCTGGAATAAATTAATGAATTAATGAAGAACAGGATGATATACAGGATTTTTCCAGGGAAAGAATCTCTCCTTTCCCTCCAGGTTGAAGGAACAGCAGGAACGAAGACACAAAGGTAGTAATGAGAATTGCATGTTTGGCAAAGTTTATAGACCTAATGGCATTTGTAATATGACCTAATTATAGGATTTATAGAATACGATTTGATGATACTATTTTTGAGTAATAAAAAATACATATATTTGGTCTCTTCCCGCGGTTCCTAACATAAGGCTCTTAAAACTTTTGTAAATTCTAAGTGGTTGAGAGTACTGCGAGCATCTTTTGTTCTAATGAGGTGAGTCTGGGTGGGCTCCTGGACGAGGGCTGGTCACCAGAAAGACCAAACTATGACTGGAAGTTCCCAGAGAGGAGGTAGGGGGCTGGAAAACGGAGTTTACAATTGATCATACCTAGGTGAGAAAGCCTCCATGAAATCTCCATTGTATGGGGTTCAGAGAGCTTCCAGGTCAGTGAACACACCCACACCCAGAGGGTGACACACCCAGGCTGGACAGAGCATCATCTGAGCTGGCATGAAACAGCTATCATTCTTATGAAAATAGGATAATGCGGCCATGAACTTCGGGACCAAGAGCTTCCAGCCGCGGCCCCCGGACAAGGGCAGCTTCCCGCTGGACCACTTCGGTGAATGCATGCGCTTCAAGGAGAAGTTCCTGCAGTGTCTCCGTGAAAACAACTTCGAAAACGGCTTGTGCAGACACGAATCAAAAGAATACTTGGAATGCAGAATGGAGAGGCAACTGATGGCACAGAAGCCCCTGGAAAAACTGGGATTTGGAGACTTGATGGATGGAAAAGCCACCAAGCCCTAAATTTCTGTGGGAGGACCGCCCACTAGCGGCTGGGACAGAGCGGTGGCCCTCACCTGTCACCCTGACGTTGCTTCAGAAGTGGCGTGACTGAGAAAGGGGTGCCCGGGGCGCCCGTGAAGCACCTTGATGGGCTCGGCCCACTGCTGGGGGTGGGGGGTGGGGCTCATCCTCGGAGCCTCCCAGGTTCCTCGGGAATTTTTCTTCCTGTTAGAGTCTCCTCTCCTCCAAGAGGGGCCAGTTCTGGCTTTAAAGGCATGTGTGATGAGACCCCGGGGAAGCCCGTGTGGGCGGAGGGTCTCACCAGTGCAGCCCCTCCCCCGGGCTCCCCGGGCGTGGAGGCTCCATCTCGGGCACCGACGATGTGAATGCGGCCGTGCTGCGTGTGGGTGAATTTCAGAAAACTGTCCCTAAAAAAAAAAAAAAAAAAAAAAATAGGATAATGCTTGTATTCTCTGAGAACACAAGTGACAATGGGGAGAAAACACAGAGTATGCCGATTAGTGAGTCTAAAGCTAAAGTGAACACTTTACATGTTAGTATTTGAAAGCTGACTTACTTATGTAGTATACCAGGGTCTTATACTTGCTTACCTAGCAAGCAATCTATAGGAAATTACCAACACTGTGAATGTATTAGTATTTTTTTATATAAAAACTTATACAAAAAGGGGACTTCATTAGCTTATGTAACCAAAAAATCAAGGGTTGCATGGCTTTAGACATGGCTGAATCCTGGTGTGTCTCCACCTCTTGGGTTCACTTTCTTCTGTTAACTTCTCTCTCAGGCTCTATTTGAGTTTCCCTTGCTTACCCCTGGCTGCTCCAGCAGAAAGAGAATACTTCTTCATGAAAAGCTCCAGAAATATCATAGCCAATCTCATTGGCTCTGATTATTGCTGGCTGGGTCATATGTTATTTTTTAGCCTATCCCTGTGGCTCCAGGGCTGTGATGCTCTGATTGGCCAGGCTTGGTACACATGGCAGGGAATTGTTCTTAATGATGTTTGAAAGTGGAGTATCAGAATTTCCCAAGCAGAGTTACCAGGAGAAACAATGATATTTATTTCCATTTTTCTTGTTAGAAATGACATGCAAATTCTAGATTTTTAAAAATATAGATGACTTTTGGGGCCCTTAATCTGAAAGAGAAAATAGATAAGGCAGTAGTTGCAAACTATGTTAGGAAAGAATCCTCCACTTTTCAGGAAAACTCAGCAAATAAATTAAAGTTTACTACTGTCTGCAAGGACACCAGTGTCTCCAAGTTATCTAAACTCCATCTTTCATCTAAAGCAAGTGTAGGAGCACTATCAACTTGGCTCCTCATCAGGTGACTAGGATCCAGGGCCTTCCAAAGCCCTCCTGGCTAAAGAGATCATAGATGGTGATATCAGTGCTTTTCCCGGGTCCCTCAAAGCCCTTTTTACTATTTCTGTTTAGAGGTCTGGGGACTGAGAAGAGGAGGCCAGCTTCAAGGTATTATCCTTCCAGCAGCTCCCACTTGGACTTTTGTTCAAAGCCCTGCTCTTGGATTACTAGAGCTGATTTGCCAAGTGAGCAGGAAATTCCTGAGAATTTAGTTTCCCTTTAACCTGTGACAGGTTTCATGTGCAAAGAACCCTCTTCTCTGGCTCTTTGCACATGGAACCTCATTTCAGGAACTGCTTCTAGGCATCAAAGCTGGAGTTCATAAGGATGAAAGTTTCAAGCCCCAAGAAGCACTTGGCAGTCTCTAGTGGAGAAAGTAGAGAATCTAATGTCAAACTTCCCGAATTCTTGTTCAGAACTTACAATCATCTGGTTATGTGAGCTTTGTCAATGTAAGAAACATCCAAACCTGTAGAGAATTTTTTACAAGAGTTTGTATGAACCAAACTGATGACATATGATGAGGAGCAAGATCTCAACTGCACCAGAGAATATCAGTTTGGTAGCTGCTTTTATTTATCTGAAGTTAAGGAGAGAACACAACGAAGATTAATTACATTGAGGTGAGAGAAAGCAAGGGGGGATTGGAAAAAGATCATTAGCAAGAGTATGTGCTTTCCTGAGGATGGATAACCCCTTTGAGGAGTATTACTTCTGGTATTTTATTTTTTTTAATGTATTTCTTTGATTATGCTATTAAAGTTGTCTTCCCCCCCTTTATTCCCCTCTACCCTGCACAACCCTTCCAACCTGCATTCTCTACCACCCTAGTTCATGTCCATGAGTCATACACACAAGTTCTTTGGTTTCTACATTTCCTACACTGTTCTTAACCTCCTCCCATCTATTTTGTACCTACCATGTATGCTTCTTATTCCCTGTACCTTTGCCATCATTCCCTCCCTGCCTCACTGATAATACTCCATTTCTGTGATTCTGTTTCTGTTCTAGTTGTTTGCTTTTGTTTGTTTTTTGGTTCAGTTTTTAATGGTTTTGAGTTTGTTGTCATTTTACTGTTCATAGTTTTTATCTTCTTTTTCTTACTTCTTTGTTAGTCCCTTTAACATTTCCTGTAATAAGGGCTTGATAATGATGAACTCCTTTAACTGGACCTTATCTGGGAAGCACTTTATCTGCCCTTCCATTCTAAACAATAGCTTTGCTGGATAGAGTAATCTTGGATGTAGGTCCTTGCCTTTCATGACTTGGAATACTCCTTTACAGCACCTTCTTGCCTGTAAGATTTCTTTTCAGAAATCAGCCAAGTCTTATGGGAACTCCTCTGTAGGTAACTCTCTCTTTTTCTCTTGCTGCTTTTAAGGTTCTCTCATCTTTAATCTTGGGTAATGTAGTTATAATGTGCCTTGGTGTGTTCCTCCTTGGGTCCAACTTCTTCGGGACTCTCTGGGCTTCCTGGACTTCCTGGAAGTCTATTTCCTTTGCCAGATTGGGAAGTTCCCCTTTATTATTTTTTCAAGTAAGTTTTCAATTTCTTGCTCTTCCTCTTCTCCTTCTGGCATCCCTATGATTCAGATGTTAGAACATTTAAAGATGTCCTGGAGGTTCCTAAGCCTCTCCTCATTTTTTTTGAATTCTTGTTTCTTCATTCTGTTCTGGTCAAATGTTTCTTTCTTCCTTCTTGTCCAAATCGTTGATTTGAGTCCCAGTTTCCTTCCTGTCACTGTTGGTTCCCTGTACCTTTTCCTTTATTTCACTTTTCATAGCCTTCACTTTTTCCTCTATTTTGTGTCCATACTCAACCAATTTTGTGAGCATCTTGATTACCAGTGTTTTGAACGGTGCATATGATAGGTTGGCTATCTCTTTGTTGCTTAGTTGTATTTTTTTCTGGAGTTTTGATCTGTTCTTTTATTTGGGCCATTTTCTTTTGTCTCACTGTGCCTGTTATGTAGTAAGGGGCAGAGCCTTAGGTATTCACCAGGGTGGAGCAACCCACGTCATTGTGTTGTGGCACTGTATGTGGGGGAGTGGTCTGAGATGGAACAATGCTGCTCGCTCAGCTCTCTGCCAGCTTTCAGTCACTTCCTCTGCTTCCCACAAGCAAATTTGGCCCTTCTGGTGCTCATTCCCCGGTCAGTGGGTTTGTGTATGTTCTAGGACCCTGTGGTCTCTCCAACAAACTCTCTTGTGAGGCTGAGAGTTTCCCCCACTGCCTCAATCCCCACAGATTTTTTGAGTCAGAGGTTTTGAGGCTTTATTTTGCCACGCTAGAACCCTGGATTGTGCAGTCTGTCTCGCTCCGCAGTTGTTCCTTACAGTGTATCCACACAAAAATGTGTGACTGCCTGCTCTGCCAGCTGCTGCCTCACCCACCCCGGCCCTCCAGCTGCTGCCTTGTCTTGAGTCCTCTTTGCCAGGCTGCTTGTCTCTGCCCCTCCTACTGGTCTGGATGAATGTTTCTTCTTTAACTCCTTGGTTGTTGGGCTTTCATATAGTTCAATTTTCTGTCAGTTCTGGTTGTTTTTTGTTTTTAAATTTGTTGCTGTCCTTCTTTTGGTTGTGCAAGGAGGCACAGTGTGTCTACCTATGCCTCCATCTTGGTGGGAAGTCTGTTTCTGGTATTTTAAAGGTGTGTTAACTTAGATGCACAAGAGCAATGGGTGGGGCTGGCTTAGAACCTTTTATTAAAGATATTACAGGCCTGGGGCATGACTACCCATCATGACCTGCACAGTTAGGAATTTATGATCAGATCATCCTTTCCATAGAACCCCATTTTTGTCCACGGTTTCCTCTTTTGGTCATAAATTAATTCAAAGGATGCATTGATGACCAACCTTTGGTCAGATAGTGTGGTCTCACAGTTCTAGGATGCCTCATTCCTAGAAGTCTCAGTATTTACATCATTTTTTGACCATTGAGGATGGGATCATAGCCATTGGATCTTAGTTTAGGCCAAATTTTCCAAAATGGAAAGAGCAGGTAAATTGAGGGCAGTCATGGCCTTTATTGTGAAAAATATACTCTGGATCATTTCTATCCTGTGAACTATCATGATCCAAGTTTTGCCCTCTGTCTCATTCTCCTGTTTTTGACATCTAGTACAACATTTACATAAGTCATGAAAAGAGTGTCAGCAGTTATCTTATACATGTTCAGTAGTCATAAAGGTTTGGAACATGTAGAAAAACCCAAAGAAGAAGTATAACTGTGACTAATATCATTAGCAGACTGGTAAAGACAAACAAAATGGCCCTCACCAGTGTGGCTTAGTTGGTTCAGTGTCATCCTGCGAAGCAAAACGTTGCTGGTTCGAGTCCTAGTCAGGGCACATGCCTAGGTTGTGGGTTCAGTCCCAGGTCGGGATACATAAGAGAGGCAATGGATCGATGTTTCTCTCTCATGTCAATGTCTCTCTCCCTTTCTTTCTCCCTCCCATCCCATTTCTCTTAAAATAAATAAATAATATGTAAAAAACCAAAATGGATTCCGAGTTTAATATTAATGATTAGGTATACAGGCCTTGCCCGTGTCTTGGGATAGTTGTCTACATGTGGTGTGATGGCTTCTCATCCTCAAGGAGTCTTCGATATGTGCAGACAGGGGTAGATGTCCATTTGCAGTTAGCCACCTGATAAGTTTCCTTCCAATGAGGTTGGAAAATGTTTTTTTATTTGATCTTCTTTCAAAGAAAAAAAAAATCTCCAGGTGGCAGTCAACATCCTGGAAAGTCTCTGTCTCCTGGAAGGTGACTATGAAAGGAAACGGTTACCAACTTGGCATTTTCTTGAAGTGACTTTATCAAACCTCAGTAATACTGTACAATGTCTCCTTTCAATAATGTCAGCTCTTAAATTCCTTCATCTAAGTCCAGCTTAAATGCACTGTAATGCATGAAGGAATGCAAAAACCAAAAGTGGAGATCCAGGGAGCAGGGAAGAACCAAGAGGCCGTCTTGTGTTTCCCATAGCCCGAACTACTCGTTTAATTTACAACTACTATTTACCCATACAATATACCCTCGAAGTTTTCACCACTTATTTTACAATGCTTCCTATGCAATTTCAAATCCTTTGAGGTGTTTCAGGAGCCCTTGTGAAATACCACAAAGTTATTCCTGCACATATTGAGATTTTAACCTTTAAAACCTCTTGAGGGGTGGATAACCCCTTTGAGGGGTATTACTTCCAGTATTTCAAAGGTGTGTTAACCTAGATGCACAAAGACAATGGACAGGGCTGGCTCAAAACTTTCACTGAATAAGTTATGAAAGGGTATGACTACCCACCATGACCTTTCCTAGTTAGGCCCAGTTAGGAATTTATGATCAGATCACCCTATGAGGTTACTTTCCATAGGACCCCTTTTGTACCCACAGCTTGAACAAGTCACATCACTACTGTGAGCCTCAGTTTCCTCCTCTGTAAAATGGGGATAATCATAACATCTGCCTTACCTGCCTGTCATGTAGGGTTGCTGTGAGGAACAAATGAAATAATGTGAATAAAGGGGACTTGGAAGTGCAAACAATTATACAATATCCACTATTATTTAGGTGCTGTCAGAAGTGGTCACTTTGATTCCAAGCACTCAAGATATCTATATTGAGCTTCTCTGATTTTCCCGGACACCACAAACCTGAGGGCAGATTCCAATAGCAATCAAATAGATAAAAGAGGTTGGAATGCCCAGAGGACATTTCATTCCATTAACTCTGCTAAATAATTCTACAGTAGAATCAGATAGACACAGAGCTTGAGTTTGCTGCCTGTGGTCAGACTTTTCTGGTAGCAAGTGCTTGCTGGCCCAGATCTCTTTGTACTATTCTAAATCCCTGGTTTCCTCACTTTGCCTGGGGGCAGGCAAGCCAGTCCTCCATCTTGTCTGCTAGGCTAAATAAACATCAGGAGTGGAGGCCTGTCACACTGTTACAGGAGAAACTCAGTTCTTCTTGCTGATGCAGTAAAGAATTACAGATCAGCAAGTCTATTAAAGTACAAGCAAGGCTTATTAGCACTAAATTCTCTTGGAAGAGAATGGGTCTAGCTAAGGTGGGGGTTAAAAAGCATAGGTTTAGGGCAGGGCAAGGAAAGGGCAGCAAGAGCATCAGGTCTTTTGTTTGGAGGACTTATATAACTGGTGGGGTGGGAATGAAGGAGTTTGCATGTTGATTCATGGGTAAAGGTGGTGCCAGCTTCCCCTGGTGGATGTGACTACTCAAATATAGGTATAGGTGGGGTCTGTTAGCTTGAATTCTTATCTTGCTACAGACCATATTTGTCCATCTTGTTGTAAAACAGATATGTGACAGGAAGCAGTTAATTAAAGTTGAGGCAATTATCCAAAGTTATTTACGGGCTCTTTCTGTAAGCACTCGGGAGCCCCTTCTAAAACAGATAGTGACCACAGACAGACAATTAACCAAAGCTGTTTTATGGACCTCCATTTTTGGGTACTGTGCCTCTCTCCCCACCTTCCAGGCCTTGGGATGAACACAGTTTTAAAGGCTTTCTTTCCCAGATGGAGGAAATGTTACATAGAATTTCAAGGACAGCCGTTCTCCAACGCTAGCTAGCATGGTGGGGTTGTTTTTTTTTTTTTGTGATGTTTGGAACAGTTGGCAATATTATCCGACCAACCTCAGGACTCCTGAGTCAGTGGGTGAGACATTGATCCCTTCTCCTTTCTGCCTTGGTTTACTATCTATCCTACCTAAGAATACCCTGGTGGTGTCTTGTACACTGAACTCCCCACTAGGGGCATTCCTCTTTCCCTGTTCCAGACTTTATCCACTGGGCAGAGTTAATGCTAGGTGCTGGCCCCACCTCATCCTACTTGCCCTATCCTGCTGTAACACATTGCTCGGCATCTTTGATGAAACCAGAAATTTGACATACCTTTTCTTAAATATATTTTATTGATTATGCTATTACAGTTGCCCCATTTTTCTCCCTTTATCCCCCTCCACCCTATATCCACCATCCCACCAGCATTACCCCCCTCCCCATTAGTTCATATCCATGAGTTGTACATATAAGTTCTGTGGCTTCTATATTTCCTATACTATTCTTAACATCTCCCTGTCTATTTTGTACCTACCATTTATGCTTATTCCCCGTACCTTTGTCACCGTTCTCCTCCCTCACCCTCCCTGCTGATAACCCTCCATGTGATTTCCATTTCTGTGATTTTGTTCCTGTTCTAGTTGTTTGCTTAGTTTATTATTTTGTTTTTTTTTTAGGTTCAGTTGTTGATAGTTATGAGTTTGTTGTCATTTTGTTACAGAACAGACTGGGGCAGGCTGAATGATATGAAAGACCCCTCTTTTTTCCCTGGGGGTTCCTCCCCCTTACCAGGTTTGCTTTGCCCACCACCAGAGGAAAGACATAAAAGGAAATAAATTATTATTTATTTAGAAGTTGTATAGACTGAAGTTCTTTAGAATACACATAAAAGCACACAGTTCTTCTCTCTTCCTCTGCCCCGTCTGGGGTACCATATCCCACGCAGGCTCCCGGCACCATCCACATGGCAAAAAGGGAGCACTTCCAAAGTTATGTGGTCCCCACTAGCCAAAACCACGTGGTCCCAAAAAGAGACGCCAAATGGCTTCCCCACCTGGGTTTAAATCCCAGCGCCAATCTTTCTCTGCAGCCTCATTTCCAGCTCCTCCCACAATTGGCCACAGCTGCCAGCATTCAGGGCAGGTGTGGCCCTGTGGTGTGGAGCCAATTATCTCCAAGCTCTTCTGGACCCCATTACGAATCCCTCTTTGGGGCCTCCCTCTTGGCTGCACCCTGTTACAATTTTACTGTTCATAGTTGTGATCGTCTTCTTTTTCTTAGATAAATCTGTTTAACATTTCTTATAATAAGGGCTTTGTGATGATGAACTCCTTTAACTTGACCTTGTCTGGGAAGTACTTTATCTGCCCTTCCATTATAAAGAATAGGTTTGCTGGAGAGAGTAATCGTGGATGTAGGTCCTTGCCTTTCATGACTTGGAATACTTCTTTCTAGCCCCTTCTTGTAAAAGAAACCTGTAACATTTCTTTTGAGAAATCAGCTGACAGTCTTATGGGAACTCCTTTGTAGGTAACTGTCTCCTTTCCTCTTGCTGCTTTTAAGATTCTCTCCTTATCTTTAATCTTGGGTAATGTAATTATGATGTGTCTTGGTGCATTCCCCCTTGGGTCCAACTTCTTTGGGACTCGCTGAGCTTCCTGGACTTCCTGGAAGTCTACTGCCTTTGCCAGATTAGGGAAGTTCTTCATTATTTTTTCAAGTAAGTTTTCAATTCCTTGCTCTTCCTATTTTCCTTCTGGCACCCCTATGATTCGGATGTTGGAACATTTAAGGTTGTCCTGGAGGTTCCTAAGCCTCTCCTTCTTTTTTTGAATTCTTGTTTCTTCATTCTGTTCCAGTTGAATATTTATTTCTTCCTTCTGGTCCAAATCATTTACTTGAGTCCTGATTTCTTCTTCTGTACTCTTGGTTCCCTGTATATTTTTCTTCATTTCACTTTGTATAGCCTTCACTTCTTCCTCTATTTTATGTCTGTACTCAATCATTTCTGTAAGCATCCTAATTACCAGTGTTTTAAGCTGTGCATCTGATAAGTTGGCTATCTCCTCATCACTTAGTTCTTTTTCTGAAGCTTTGATCTGGTCTTTCATTTGGGCTATATTTCTTTGTCTTGGTGTGCCTGTTACATAGTACGGGGCGGAGCCTTAGATATTCACCAGTGTATGGCAACCCACTTCCCTGTGTAATGCACTGTATATGGGAAAGGGGTCAGAGAGGGAACAATGCCGCTTGCTTGGTTCTCACCCAGATTTTAGTCACTTCCCCCACTACCCACAAGCAAGTTGGGCCCTTCTGGTGTTGATTCCCTGGTGGGTGGGTTTCTGTACATTCTAGGACCCGATGGGTCTCTCCAATGAACTCTCCTGTGGTGCTGGGAGTTTCTCCCAATGCCACAAGCCCCACAGGTTTTTACAGCCAGAGGTTCTGAGACTTTAGTTTCCCACACTGAAACCCTGGGTTTTACAGTTTGTCTCACTCCCCAGTTGTTCCTCCAGGCTTATCTGCATATGAATGTGGGACCACTGGGTCTGCTAGCCACTGCCTCATCTGCCTGGTCTGTCACCTTCTGTGGGTCCTCTCCACCCCAGCTGCCCATCTCTTCCCCTCCTGCTAGTCTGGATGAATGTTTCTTCTTTAACTCTTTGGTTGTCTGACTTCATACAGTTCGATTTTCTGGCAGTTATGGGATTTTTTATTTGTTTTTAAATTTTTTGTTGTCCTTTTTTGGGTTGGGAGAGGAAGCAAGTATATCTATTATGCTTCCATCTTGGCCAGAAGTCCAGAAATGTGACATATTTCTAATAATCTTAATAAAAATCACAGCTCTCATTCTTTCAACACTTGAACACCTTACACATATACTTCTTCACTTAAGTACTTTATACACATATGAAAGAGGTACCATTGCACCATTTGAGATGAGGAAAGTGAGTTTTAAAGATATTAAATAATTTGTCCAAGGTCACACAGTATAAGAACTGGAACTTAAAACCAAAACTAAGATCAGGTCATGCCAAAACTCAGGAGTCTAATCAACATAGAAATCACCCTGCTCCGGGAGGAAAGAACTGGGGAAGGCAGGAAATTCCCACAAGTGTTTATTTTGTCTTTTTCTTTTTAAAATATTTTTATTGATTATGCTATTACAGTTTTCCCAGTTTTTCCCCCTCTACCCCCTCTCCACCCTGGCCTCCCAACCCTCCTGCATCCCCCTCCTTAGTTCACATCCATGGGTTGTACATGTAAGTTCTTTGAGTTCTCTGTTTCCCATACCATTTTTTATTTCTCCCTATCTACCTTATGTCTACTAACCATGCTTCTTCTTCCCTGTACCTTTTGCCAGGGTACATTCCTCCCTTCCCCCTCCCCACTGAAATCCCTCCATGTGATGTGCATTTCTCTGATTCTGTTCCTGTTCTGGTTGTTCACTTAGTTTTTGTTTTCATTGTTTTTTTCTTTTAGGTTCATTTGTTGATAGTTATGAATTGTTGTCATTTTACTGTTCATATTTTTGATCTTCTTTTTCTTATATAAGTCCCTTTAACATTTCATATAATAAGGGCTTAGTGATGATGAACTCCTTTAACTTGACCTTACTTGGGAAGCACTTTATCTGCCCTTCCATTCTAAATGAAAACTTTGATGGATAGAGTAATCTTGGATGTAGGTCCTTGCCTTTCATGACTTTGAATACTTCTTTCCAGCTCCTTCTTGCCTGCGAGGTCTCTTTTGAGAAATCAGATGATAGTGTAATGGGAACTCATTTGTAGGTAACTGTCTCCTTTTCTCTGGCTTCTTTTAAGATTCTCTTCTTATCTTTAATCTCGGGTAACTTACTGATGATATGCCTTGGTGTGTTCCTCTTTGGGTCCAACCTCTTTGGGATTCTCTGGGCTTCCTAGAAGTCTATTTCCTTTGCTAGATTGGGGAAGTTTTCCTTCATTATTTGTTCAAATAAGTTTTTAATTTCTTGGTCTTCCTCTTTTCCTTCTGGCACCCCTATAATTCAGATATTGGAACATTTCAGGTTGTCACAGGGGTTTGTAAGAGTGTCTTCATGTTTTTAAATTCTTGTTTCTTCATTTTGTTCTGGATGGATGTTTATTTTTTCCTTTTGTTCCAAATCGTTGCTTTGAGTCCTGGTTTCCTTCCTGTCACTGTTTGTTCTCTGAACATTCTGCTTTATTTCACTTTGGGTATCCTTCATTTGTTTTTTCATATTTCAACCAAGCTCAATCAGATCTGTGAGCATTTTGATTACCAGGGCTTTAAATTCTTCATCAGCTAGGTTGGTGATCTCCTCCTTGCTTAGCTCTCTGAGGCTTTACTGTTCTTTCATTTGGGCCACATTTCTTTGTCTTGGTGCCTCTAACAGGTTGTAAGGGGGCGGGGCCTTAGGTATTCACCTGGGCAAGGCAGCCCTCTTTGTGGGGGAGGGGTCAGAAAGGGAACAATGCAGCTCGATTGCTTGTCTCTAGTGCATTTTTCAATGGACTCTCATGTGAGACTGGGAGCTTCTCCTACTGTTGCAACCGCCATAGCCCACAGCCACCTCTGAGTCCCCTTAAGTCAGCCCCTCCAGCTCAGCCTGTGGAGCTCAGCAGCCAGCCTCACCCCCAAGGTCCACCACATCGCCTGGTTTTTCTAAGTCCACCCACGCGGTCTGTTGCCTTACTGGTCTGGTTGTTCTGGTTGATTTTTTTCTTTAAATCATTTGTTGTCAGAGTTCCATGCAATTTGATTTTCTGGCCCTTTTGGTTGTTTATTGATTTCAGATTGGTTGTTATCCTCCTTTTGGTTGTTCAAGGAAGTGAAGGGTCTCTACCTATGCCTCTGTCTTGGCTGGAACTCCCCACAGGTGTTTCTGATTTATTTGGGTGACCATCCTCAATCTGCCAAAGCTCACCCACAGCTGTGTAGCTTCTGTACTTTCTGTCCCTCTTCCCTCAACAGAAAGTTGTGTCCAGTGGGTTCTTTGACCCCTGCAAATGCCTTTGCTTCAGGACCCAGCTTCCTCTCTGCCCCAACTGTGACCTTAGAAAAACTCAAATTGCTTCCTTATAGGAAAATGCCCACTTCTGGGACCTCAAGCCAGTACTTTCACCCATGGCCCTTACTGTAGACATCTCTGAGCTCTTAGGCTCTCCAGGAATCATTTATGTAGTGAGGGAGATAACTATGGCATTAACCATGGCTAATGGAACAAAACAGGACTCTAGATAGTGAGGACTTCTTATGAACTTTCCTTATTCCCTTTTGTTTGGGGTTCAGAAATATTCTCCCACTGAAAAGACCTGTGGAGTATAGAATTCTGTGTCTTCCCTTGCCTTCGTTGGTTGAGATGCTCAGAAAATCCCGCTTGCTCAAAGCAGAAGTAACTATAAGCACCGGCACTACTTCAGTCCCTCACCTTTCGTTTGAGGCCTCATAAGGGTTCAGCAGCTCTGGCTGGAGCTGAAACTGGAACAGAAGCTGAAGCTGGTTTGAGCTGTGAGGGAAGCCAGGTATAGTTCTCTATACCCTAGGAGGACCCTTCTGCAGAAAAGATCCAAAATAGGGGAAACTAAATTCCATTTGTATTTTCTATTTTTGCCATTTTTCCCCATCTAGTTCATGAATAAATGACCTTAATACCTTGCATTAGATGAGGTTTTTACAAGTAGAAATGGGTATTTTTAAATAAGCAGGCCCAAATGTGTATGTATAAATCTCTGCTTTTCTAACAGAGGACAATAGACTCATGAAAGATGTGCTATTATTGTTCAAACCATTCGGCCCTCTTTTCCAGAAATTACATTTGGAATTTGCAGTGCATTCATTCCAATACTCTCAATTGTGAAAAAAATTTATACTCTTGACTTTAAGAACAGTGGCTAAAAGTCAACTGAAACCTAGTTTAGTGGTTAAACTGAGAAATATCATTTGGGGCTTATAATAACCTGTGACTACAAAATAAGGAGATAGAATTTCTCTTGTTGTCCATAAAGTGGCTCGAGGTGATGGCTGTCTCTCAACACATTCAGATTTCGGGTGAGAGGAAGTCTGTCCTGTGCCGAGGCAACGTGAGGTTGGGCTTTGACCAACTGTCAAAGAGCCTTCTTTCTTCTCCATCCTCACTTTAAAAGCCACTCCCTTTTTGATCTTTCTGAACATTTATCCTTCACATTTTCGTTTAGTGAGTGACAATGTGTGTAAACCCCAAGAGAAACTGGAGAAGAATTTAAATCATTCCTTGCCCATGTGTCCTCCAGAGAAAGGTGCATTTTACATTTGCTTTTACTCTGAGAGGCCTAGCTTTCTCACTGTGGCAAAATAAAAGGATTCGAAAACAAAATCAAACAGGGTCCACTTCCTCCAGGCTCTCCCTTCCGCATGTTTTATTTTTCCTCTTTTCAAAGGCGTGACCCTATCTACCTAATTAATTCTTAGGGTGTGAAATCCTGCTGGTTCCAATTTGCGAATTTTCAACACAAGTGCACCTTTATCAATAGTTTGCTGGGCATCTTCAGTTACCTCAGATTAACATACTAATCAGCCACTTAGGCTACTTAAGGAAAATAGTTCTGGTGGCTCCTTTTCCTCTTCTAATTACCAAGTCTCACAGTTTCTGGATTCCATCCCAAAGTCTCATTTTTTCCTTCAACTTGATTCTTCACTTGCTTCCATTCACTTGCACTGGAATTAAGCCTCACTGTTTGAAGTTCTCTGTTGCTAAGAGATGCTGTTTTGCATCAAACCCAAATGTGAACTAACACAAATTGAGACTTTTATGCACTTTTGCAAATAGCCACTGTACTTATGCTCAGGCCAAGGAGGAATGGGTTCTTTTCATATGTTTTAATAGCAACCTAAAGGTCCAGTGGCAGTTGGTCATAAAAAGAAGGGAAGAAGCTGCTAGTTCAGGGTGAGCTTGTTAGTGTATTTGTCAGTGCACCGTGACTGCTTTTCTTCCAAGACAACACAACATTTATCATTTTCCCTTTCCTGGGCAGGAAAATGCCATTTTTAAATGAGAACAAATAACGAAGTTAAATGGAACCTTTAATCATCTACTTTAAGCCTCTGTTTTCTGAGAGAGAAAGCTGAGGTCTAGGGAAATTGAATCCTTTGACCTAAATCAGAGTTTAGCAGAGGCCAACCTGGGACTAGAGTGCAGTTAGTTCTTCTGATTTCCAATTACTAAATCTTGGATGCTGCCTCTGTAGAAATGGAATGTGTGCTGAATACCTTATGATCAATAACAGAACTACAGGCACACATTCAATAGGGCATTTCCCCTAATCATTCTCCAACTTCATCTCTTGTAAACAAATAGCTTAAATGTTTTAAAGTAGATTCTCTCTGAGTTCCTCCCTGATACTTTAAGCTCTCTGAAGACCCAACTGGGTATCCTTCTGTCTTGCAGCCATTCAAGGCCGGGCAGGTTCACACGGGATTTGGGCAGACAGAAGAAAATTCACAGAGCCGTTGGGATGTCTAACACGGCCTTATTCTAGGGTGGGGCGATCCACGCACGCCACAAGCTGCGTGTAACCCACAGGAAGTCTGGACTCCCTTATGTACTAAATGCATACAAAGCCGGCAGAGTGCCAATACAGTGTTATAACAGAGCGCAATTCTGTGCATGCGGGCCAAATCAAGATTATATGAGTACTGCTAAGTCATAGTTGCCCAGACATCTGGGTGAGGGAGCCTGACTTCATTTTACCTACACCTTCATATTTTGTACCATGTAGGGGCTCAATAAATGGTGAATAAAGGGATGAACTAAACAAGGCAAAAACCAGCTATCCCACTAAGAACCACACTGAATCTCTTGTTAGTGCCAATTAATGTAGTTAACCAGCCAGAGGTGGAAGCCAAGTTCCAATCTTTCACTTCTATTATTTTGACCTATTATTATTTTTTAATTATTGATTTGAGATAGAAAGAAACATTGATATTTGTTGTTCCACTTATTTATGCATTCATTGTTTGCTTCTTATTTGTGCCCTGACCAGGGATCAAACCCATAACCTTGGTGTATGGGGATGACACTCTAACCAACTGAGCTACTGGGCCAGGACTAAGTTGACTTATTTTTACAAAATCAATACAATGTTTAAAGTAACCTAAAATCCAAAACAAAAATGTTACCCATTTAAAGTTTCACTCTATCTCCAGAATGTTACTACTATTTGAGTTCTTAAAAGGGAAACAATACTTTTAGAAAAGCCAGCCTCTTATAAATTCTACGCTGCTTGAAATTCCTCAGCCTTTTTCAAAATATCTCAGTCTTTTTTTCAATCAACCTCTGACCTAAGCACTCAGAGTTTAGGAAGAGCTCTCTTATATTTCCAGGGACTCATTTCACAAACATGTGAGCAGTCCACACAAACAAGGCAATAGTCAACCCAGGCTTCCAGGACACGACACTAATTCAAGGCTGCACAGGTTGGTGGCTTCTGTGGCCATTTGTCACAGCTGTGTGGACTTGTCTAGGGGCTGGTGGGGCTGAGTGGAGGAAATTCCTCTTCCTTTCTGACAACATAACTAAAACGCTAGACCAACACATGTAAAAGAGTTTTGCAAAGTTAAAAATGGTGAAAATACTCATTATTATATTCCTCTACTAAAGTGTACCACAGGCCCAATGATTGAATGTCAAGGAGATGACTACTGGAAGAGAGGGCAGTGTTTCTCATGAAGGGATTGGGGTCATTTGCTGAGAAGGGTGGGCATTGGACTTTGAGGCAAATGAACACAAACTCGGGGGAGTCTGCCTCATGCTTTGGGTTTCTTACATCACCAGAGTCTTATGCAGGTGCCCCTCCCACCTCTTGATCCCTTAGGGGGTCACTTGTTTATTATGTTTAAAACATGTGGTCATTAGGTGGTGCTTGTAAGTAGAATAAAATATTTCCACTGCTTTTTTTCGAATGTTACCTAAGCCCTTTTGACCTATCTTAAGAAAATAATAGCCACTTGATAAAATACATTTGGTCCAGGTAACCGAGGACAGGACTCACTCACTGTTCACTCGGGCCCACATCCCTCCTCCATGATTGCCTCTGACCAGCAAATGTTGATTCTCATGGTGACTTCCTGTCTTCTACACCTGCAGGTGGAAACTATAGGGTTAATCCAGACTTAAAAGGCTTCAAAACATTGCTTTGTCAGCCAGCGATGGTCAGAGATTTTAGGGTGGTCATGATTTTCGGTGGGTTGCTGGGGTTGTTTTCTCAGCAAAAATGACACAGTTGCTGTCGAAGATTCCCACGGACAATTTTTTTGTTACTGTGCACAGTGGAAAACTCCTAACAATGCAAAGTAAGAGGATCACACATGGCCTGTCCACTTCCGGGCAGGAGCTCTTTACTTGGGGTTTGTGGACACTGAAATTATATAATTACGTGCATTTATCTGGATAGAAGGTACACGTCTTTCATTAGACTTTGAAATGGTGCCAAGACTTCTCAAAAGATAAAGAGTTCCTGAAATGGAGATACCTTTTACATCAATTTACAAAGGTGTGTCATTAAAAATTAGCACTTTGCTACAAAATTTTAAATATGCGCATTTAAAAAATGTGAATAACTTTAAAAGTAAATGTAATTTCTTTTATATTTAGAACTTAAGAAGTCTGTAAGTAATTAATTCCATGTATTAAAGTGCTCCCAAACCAGGCACTCCCATTCCCTGAACAGTTTAGTGTGCATGATTGCCTTACTGGGATCTAAAATGTGGATTCTAATTCATTCACAACACACTCATTGAACCTATGCCATGTGCCATATACTGTGATAGGACAACTGCCCCAGAGCTATATTTAGGGACTGATAAGGAATTCATAGTATAGTTAGCAGAAGACAACAATGCTGCCTGTTTTGAGAAAAGTACATATATGTAGATGACTCCTGAGGTATATAGGGGTTCAAAGAAATTGTAGAACAGGCAATTCTTGAGGTATATCCAGGCTGAGCTTCAGGAGTTGGCTAAGTAACAGGGACAGCGAATGGAGAGGCGTGGAGGCAGCAGGAGCAATTTCATGAGCCTGCTCAGACTTCAGTGTGCATAGGTATTTCTTGGAGCGTGATAAATTGCAGATCCTGAATCTGTGGATCTGGGTGGGACTGAGAATCTGCATTTTCAAGAAGCTGCGAGGTGATACACAGTTGGCTGACCCCAATTTGAAAAGGAGAAGAGGTGTACCAGGACATTTGGAACCAACACGTAGCTCAGAGAGGGCCTCAGGGTGCCTGAAGAGTCCCTCTCTCCCTGAAGTATCAAACATACAGAAAAGTACAGATAATATAAGCATGTATCATCCAGATTTTACAAATGTTGACATATCTGCTTCATGTTTTTTAAACCTGTGGTAGAAGCTCCTTCACGCTTTCCCAACAGCTCCCACCCTCTCCTCAACTCTTCTGACCTGGTGTCTACGCATTCCCACATGTTTTTATATTTTCACACGTGTGTGTAAATAATCAATACTTAGTGGTGCTTTGTATTTTATATAAATACCACAGTTTTCTGCAGCTAACATCATTTCTCAATTCTATGTTTTCAGAATGTGGGCTGGTTGATACTTAGAGACATGGTACCTGTGTTTTGAGCTGCTATTTTAACAGTATTCCTGTGGATTTACTACAATGTATTCACCCGTTTCCCTACTGATAAAGATTTAGATAGTTTCCTATGTTTCATTCTTAAAAACAGTGATTTGGAAGGATTTTTACATATACTAGATACTAATCCTCTCTCACCTGCCTGCATTGCAAATACATTGGTGACTTGTTTTGTTATTGGTATTGGTTTTAACTTTGTTTACTGTGCCTATCGTTACATGAAAGTGTTAAATTTTAATGCAGTCAATTTGTCAATCTTTCTCTATTGTCGGTTGTGCTTCCTTACATTTTGTTTAAGGAATCATAAAAGTGTCCTCTTTAACTCGGGGTTTTGCAAAAAATTGGAATCCTTTTAGAAGAGTTAACGAAACATTGAGGGTGAACCCTACCGCAGTTTTCTTAACTCTTTTCTTAACCCTTAGTACAGTGATGTCTTTTTACAATAGTGTTGCTTAGATGTGGTTTTGTTGGATCTCTGTTTCTCTAAAGGACTGGTAAATTCTTGATAGAAATTAAGGCAAGTGTTGGTGCTGTCCACTTTATTTCTTAATCTTCTTTTGGTTCTTAAATGTGTTGCCCACTTCTGGGGTCTGTGGCTGCAGGTATGAGGGCTCCCTAACTCCCACGGAATCTTCTCAGCAGTTCACAATGACACTGAACTCACTCCCAAGAGTATAAACATCTCCTGGTCATGTCCCTTCTCTCGGATCTGGTGCAGTGGTTCGTGACAATCCTGTGTCAGATTTTTTGTATGTATACTCCTTTTTTGTGCACTTTCGGAGCAGACTCTAATCATCCCCCAAATATTGGTGGAGCCCTTTTTGAATTCCCATAGCATCTCTCTTCTTTGTATAGTCTTTTTCTTGAGACTTGCCCTCACTTGTGTTAGTAATTGCTTCCAGAGTCTGAAGCAATTACTGAAGCAATTACAGAGTCTGAAGAAAGTAATTTCTTCAGTCTTTCATGAAGAAACTGAAGGGAACCAAAGTTTTCACATCCTTATGCTGCATTTTTGGGATATTGATCTTGTTTATTAAGAAACAAGATTCAGAAAGAACCTTTACCTTTCCCTCGTTTCTTGCCCAAGAGATTCAGACAGAGAAACTGGCTTTGGGAAGGAGATCTGAGGATGTCAACTTAGCCTGATTTGAATTAAGCATGGTAAACAGGAAGGCTTCAGGCAGGGGCGTGATAGTTAGACACCTGCCGTGTCCCACTGTTTCTGATTTGCCTGGCAAAATTCTCCTGCCATGTGTGTTCCACTCTTCCCCGTCTACCTGTAAACCACCCACTCTCGCTTCTCAACTCTAAGACGCTCCTCTTTTGTTCAAAATTGTCAAAAATACCCAATGGTTCCTCACCATCTTTGGAATTTTCATGCTTATGTAAATTTCCCATGTGCATACATTAAAGTTTTGATTTTTCTCCTGTTAATCTCTCTGTTAATTTGATTACTTGCCCAGCTAGAGGAACCTAGAAGGTGGAAGGAAAAATATTTTATTTTTAGCCCCCACAAAACTTTACAAGGACATTTTGAACACTTGTGTACCAAACTAAATATTTGGAGGATGGAGTAAATATAGTGTAATATTTTTTAGGTCACCTGTCCTTTGAGGTAAGTGGTTTACCTTATTATTTTCATTGGTACCCTATTCCTGGGGTCCTGGACCCTGCTCTTCTTTCCATCAGAGGCCATTGCTCTACCCAACGGTATCAGCTGACTCTGTCACTGGCCTGCCCTCCCAGACTAGGTTCCTGACTTCTGCAAGGTTCAAATGCTCCCATCCACAGAGACCAACATTTCGGTAACTCTTACTGCCTGCCACACCATCACACCTCACATGGCTCTTATTCTTTTTTATCACCCAACACAGAAGCCCTCTTTTATCATCTAGCATTTCTTACCTTCTCATCCTTAGGGTTAGCAAGATTAAAATGTGGGGCATGAATATGTTGCTTTGATTATTGAACATGTTAGGTATGAAGTTTATTTATAAGTTGATTGTGGTTCGAGTTTGGCAATGTATGTATTTGTAACATTTTGTCCTTCTGTTGGTTCAACCACATCACAAAACTATTGACTGATGTGAAAATATTTCCCTGTCTGGATAGCTGGAAACTGCCCCCAACCCAGACTTCCAGCCCTTCTATTGTTATTCCCAATCCATCAAATATGGACACATCTGTGCTCGCAACGCCCCACTGTGTGTTCCCTACACTTTCTTGCTGTAACAGAAGTCTGACTCTGCTGAGGATATCAGGCTATTCCTTTTCCAGGAGCCTTTAACAATGGCTGCTCTATATTCTCCTCAGACCTCGGGATCAGCACTAGCAGTTTTTCCTCCTAGTCACTCCTGCTGCTTTGAGACTCACATTGTCTGGCTACTCCATATTCTACCCTCCGATGTGCTGTCATCTAACGTCTCCTGGCCAGTCCCTGTCATTTGTGCTTTAAATACTTAAGCAAGTGCTCACTGTCTTCACCACTCTAAGTCCTACCAGGATTCTGGTGACTTCAATGATCATATGGCTGACCCAGCTCTGGAATTCTGACTTCTCAGTTCCTTGAGTTCCTCAACTCCAGTGACCTTCCGCCCTTCCAGCCCCCCACATAGCTATCTCTCCCATGGCAACAACTGTATTAGTCAGCTCAGGCTGCCAGAACTATTTATATACATAGGGACTGCCCCCCCACCTCAACCTTATTTAACCTTAATTAACTCTTACCAACTCTATTTCCAGATATAATCATATTGTGGGTTAGGGCTTTAACATATGAATTTGGGAGACACAATTCAGTTCATAACAATGACTTGACCTCATTGTTACCCTAAATGGCATCAACTCTGAGATTGATTATTCTATCTTGAATACAGCTTTGCTTCCAGATCCCTAACTTAGGTACTTAGGTACTGCCTTTAGGAGGCAGTTAGACAGGCATGAGCAGAGCAAAGATGGCGGGCCAGGTACGGGAGATCACCAGAAAGTCCCGGGTACCAAGCAATGAGCAAAACAAGGAAAAGAAAGACCTTGCCCCTGACTTTTCCTATTACTGGCCATGCAGTTTGAACCCTCCCCTGACTTTTCCTCCCCTGGAATGTTGCTAGTTATACAGTAGACTCTCTCAGAGGAGGAACGAGGGGCTGAATCGTGGCCTCATGGGACTCCCATTTGGGCCCTTGCACAACCACGCTCTTAAGCAGTAATCCCTAGAGATAACATCTAGGCCTCAGCTGTGTTTCAGCTCCAGGCCCAGAAAAGCAGCAAAACCAGACAAACCATGCCAGACTGACATCAGGACCAGCTGCCGTAAAGAATGCCCCACCCCCGTCCTGCCCTGGTGCCAATCAATCAGTGGAAACAACAACCCTTAAAAGACACACTTGGAAAGCTGATGAATAGTCCACTGAGCTCCTCACCTGGAAACTTCCTTAAAATATTTACCTTTAAAAGCCCTCAGGACAGAGGACCCGGTGCAGCTCTCTCTATGTAGCACACTAGTGCCTTTCCCCACCCCTTCCCCCAGGCATGTTTTCCTTGCCTCTGTCTTTCACCAAAGCTCCAAGGCCCTTCTTTTGCCTCTGTAACTTGTTTCCTGAGCCCATTTCTTGTACAGCTCACTGCTTCTACCTTTGTGACTTTTAAAGTAAACTTTTAAAAATATATATATTTTATTGGCCATGCTATTATAGTTGTCCCAATTTTTCCCTGTTTGTCCCCCTCCAGCAATGTCCCCCTTACTTCATGCCCATGGGTCATGCATATAAGTTCTTCGGCTTCTCCATTTCCTATGCTATTCTTCACAGGCCCTTGTCAATTTTGTACCTACCAATTATGATTCTTAATCCCTGCACCATTTTCCCCCATTCTCCACCTTCCCCCTCCCAGCTAATAACCCTCCAAATGATCTCCATGTCTATGATCCTGTTCCTGTTCTGCTTGTTAGCTTAGTTTTTTTTTTTAGATTCAGTTATTGATAGTTATGAATTTGTTGCCATTTTACTGTTCATAGTTTTGATCTTTTTAAAAAATAAGTTCCTTTAACAGTTCATGTAATGCTGGCTTGGTGATGATGAATTCCTTTAGCTTTACCTTGTCTGGGAATCACTTTATCTGCCCTTGCATTCCAAATGATAACTTTGCTGGATAGGGTAATCTAGGTTGTAGGTCCTTGCTTTTCATCACTTTGAATACTTCTTGCCAGTCTCTTCTAGCCTGAAAAGTTTCTTTTGAGGAATCAGCTGACAGTCTTATGGGAACTCCTTTGTAGGTAACTCTCTGCTTATCTCTGGCTTCTTTTAAGATTCTCTGTTTATCTTTAACCTTTGGCATTTTAACTATGATGTGTCTTAGAGTGCTCCTCTTTGGGTCCAACTTGTTTGGGATTCCTTGTGCTTCCTGGACTTGTATGTCTATTTCTGTCACCAAATTAGGGAAGTTTTCTTTTATCATTTTTTTTTCAAATAAGTTTTCATTTTCTTGCTCTTCCTCTTCTCTTTCTGGTATCCCTATGATTCAGATGTTAGTACCTTTGGAGATGTCCCAGAGGCTCCTTCTACTATCCTCATTTCTTTTTTTTTTTTTTAAATTCTTTTTTCTTCTTGCTGTTTTGGTTGAGTGCTTATTTCTTCCTTATGTTCCAAATCATTGATTTGATCCCAGCTTCATCCCCTCCACTGCTTGTTCCCAGTGATTTTTTCTTTATTTCACTTAGTGTAAACTTTATTTCTTCCTGGGTATTTTTTATTTTGTTGCTGTATTCAATGAGTTCTTTGAACATCCTGATCACCAGTGTTTTGAACTCATCTGATAGGATGGTTGTCTCTGTTTCATTGAGTTCTTTTTTGGGGGTTTGCTCTCTTCTTTCATTTGGGTCATATTTCTTTGTCTCCTCAATTTGGTAGCCTCCCTATGTTTGTTTCTGTGTATTAGATAGAGCTGTTTTGACTCCCTGTCTTATTAGTGTGGGCTGTTGTAAAAAAAGCACCTGTAAATTGTGTGGGACATAGTCTTAGGTAATCACCAGGGCAGGGCTACCCGCTTCACCTCTTTGTGGCTCTGTGTGGGGTGAGGGTTCAGAGAGGGGACAATGCTTCTGCCTGGCTTCTGGAGGTTTTCCTAGCATATGTGCTGTGTGACTGGCACACTTCCAGCTGTTACCCTGGTGCTGAATCCCAAATGGGGTGTGTCTGTGTACATTTTAAGTCCATATGGGCCCCTTAAGTGGAGTCTCCTGAAAATCCAGAAGTTTCTTCTGCCACCCCAACCCCACTGGTTTTTACGGCCAGTAGTTATGGGGACTTATCTCCCTGGTGCTGGAACCTTGAGCTATGCCGTCTGGCCGGGGGCTTGGATCACTTGCTCCCAATGTATCCCTCCCAATTTTTATCCACCACACGTGAATGTAGGACCACTGCTCTGCCACTGCAACTTCTCCATGATAAACCAGGTCTCCATGCCTCTCCACCCATCTCCACATCTCCGCCCCTCCTACCCATTTGGATGTATGTGGCTTCTTTAAATCCTTGGTTGTTGGACTTCCATACAGCTCGATTTTCTCGCAGTTCTGGGTGTTATTTGTTTTGAGGTCTAGTTGTACTTCTTTCTGTGGTTGTACAAGGAGGCAAAGTGTGTTTACCTATGCCTCCATCTTGACTGGAAGTCTCTAAACTTTCTCTTATAGTTTGAGTCTTGACTCTGAATTCTTTCTTAGCCAGAACTCAAGTACTGAGGTTGCTGAACTGAGGTGTAGAACTCAGATACCAAGGTTACTTAGCCAGAATTCAAGTAGTGAGGTTTCTGACTCCATTAGTTTAATACCTGGTGCCATTTCACCACCAACACTCCCAATATACCTGTTTTCAACTGTACGAGGACTTTTAGTAGGTTAATTTTTCTTTTTTCCTTAAAGATTTTACTTATTTATTTTTAGAGGGAAGGGAACTGATGGAGAAAGAGAGAGAGAAACATTGATGTGAGAGAGAAACATCGATCCTTTGCCTCTCATATACACCCTGACTGGGGACTGAACCTGCAACTCAGGCATGTGCCCTGACTGGGAATTGAAGCAGTGACATTTTGCTTTGTGGAATGGCACCCAACCAACTGAGCCACACCAGTCAGGGCAGTAGTTTAACTTTTTCATGCATATGCTTTTCTTTTCCACCCTGCTTCTGCTGGCTTCATTTCTCCCTTCTCTTACCTAAACTATGTGGCTCACCATTTTCACCATATCTGGCTAACATCCCAAACTCCATTGTTGTTCTGATATACCCTACCTTTCTGCCCCACCCCCAATTTCTATTCCTGGATCAGTTTTACTCTCCCCTTTGTGCTCCTAAGCCTAGGCTACATTTTATAGTGGATAAAAGCATTTTATAGTGCAGGTGGTGTTAGTACAAGTCCATGGTCAGTTGAGCCATATGTACGACCTGGCACCCTTAGATATTTCCAGAGTCAATGCCTACTTTCATTTTTTATAGCATCTAATTTAGGCCTATTCTTCTGATCTCTGCATACCACCCCCCAAACATTCAGTACTCTGGGCACAGCGGCGGTTGCACACATAATGAAATCTCCTGCTGAAGTGGGCCCTCCACACACCTCCTACTGTCCTGGTTTACACTTGTAAGTGTGGGGAAAGTTTTCTCTGGGTGTTTTAACACCTCTATCCTTTCAACAACAATTTTACAGTTTTCTGGCACCAACAAAATGTCCCACAATTCAACTCAATACCGGCACTAACTACTCAGAGTTCTCACAGACCCTCAGAGGTTAAGCGGCTCAGTCCCACAAGATTGCTCCCATTTCACATGCCACCACAATTTCCAGGTCCCCAGGTGATCCATACTTCTGTCCAAATTGGCTATAAATTCAGAGGTTCCCACTATGCCTCCTTAGGTTCAATAATGTGCTCGAATGACTCACAGAACTCAGGAAAATACAATACTTGCAATTAAAGTTTTGTTACAAAGGATACAGCTCAGGAAGAGCAAATGGAAGAGATGAATAGGATAAGGTCTGTGGAGCTTTCAGGTGCGGGTACTTTGTCCCTGTTGAGTCGGGGTGCCCCACCCTCCTGATACATCAATATGTTCACCAACCCGGAAGCTCCCTGAACCTCATTGTTTAGGGTTGTTATGGAAGTTTTATTACCTGGACGTGATTGATTAAATCATTGGCCATTGGTAGCTGAACTCAGTCTCTAGTCCCTCTCCTCTCTCAGAAGGCAGGGAGTGGGGCTGAAAATTTCAGCCCTTTAATCACATGGTGGTTCTTCTGTTGATTAGCCTCATCCTAAAGCTATCTATGGGCCCACGGAGAGTCTCCTATTTAGCATACACTCAAGTGTGGTCCAAAAGGGCTCATCATGAATAACAGAAGATACTCCTATACTCAGGAGTCATCAACAATTTTAGGTGCTCTGTGCCAGGCACCAGGAACAAACACCAAATTCTTTTTATTTTATTATACCATCCCCACTTTGTTTTTCCTAACCCTACTCACACATTTTGTTAAGATGAATCATCTGGGTGAAATATGTTTCCTACCTATATATTACCTGTAACTTCTTGGCAGACACAGTGGTCATCGTTGGTTCACCATATGCATGTACTATCCTCACAACATTCATAGCAGTGCATTGCATCCTGTGTGCCTGCTTGTGTTCTTCTCTACGTTGTAGACTTCTTGAAGCAGAAATGTCCCATTCAGCCCTGCATCCCCACCATTCTAACCCAACATTGGGCCCATAGTTTCCATCAATCATTTTTTAATGGATTAGTGAATGGTTCCATCTCTCATTCTGGGCATCCATTCTTGCAGCATCTCATAAGGGAGAGACTGCATTAGGTATTGGGCCCACAAAGTCACTGCTAGCTAGGACCTGACACTCCACTGGGTTTTAATTTCATCCTGAACTAGATGGAAAAACAACCTAGGCTTATCTGTATTTCTGCCACACCCAGGACATGCCTCTGAAATAACACATATTTTCTCACAGACATTGAGACAAGTTGTGGCACTGACAACCCCTCTGTGGTTTTCAGGCTGGGAAGGCCCTGCTGCTCTGCCTTTTCATTCCAGGGACTTCCTTGGTCTCTCATCTAAGACCTGGGAGTAATTGATTCTGCATAGTTTATCACTTGGAGGTAACAGAAACTCTCACTGCAGATTTTTCTCTCCTCCTGAGAACCAAGGAAATAGAGATTAGGTGCTCCAACCCTGCCTGGTTCAAGTTACTTCACTCTGTATTTGCCTCAGTTTCTGCATCATAAAATGGGTATTTTAATAATGCCTCTTAGAATTGACTTGAAGATTTCTAAGTACATAATAAAAGTAATCTGAAATTAGCATTCCTTTATAATCTTCCTTTTATGGGGAAAATAAAACATATTCTCATATACATAAAGGAATGCTGGGGGCACACACTAAAAACTACTAAAAAAGAAATGGGAGAATGACTTTTTAATGTACATATTTCTATTTTTTGCATTTAAAAATATATTTTACTGATTATGCTATTACAGTTGCCCCATTTATCCCTCTTTATTACCCTCTGCCCTGCAACCCCCTCCCACCAGCGTTCCTCCTCTTAGTTCACGTCCATGGATCATACATATGTTTTTAGGCTTCTCCATTTTCTATACTATTCTTAATCTCCCCCCGTCTATTTTCTACCTACAATTTATGCTTCTTATTCCCTGTACCCTTTCCCCCATTCTTCCCCTCCCCTTCCCTGCTGATAACCCTCCATGTGGTCTCCATTTCTGTGATTCTGTTTCTGTTCCAGTTGTTTGCTTAGCTTGTTTTTTGCTTTTGTTTTTGTTTCAGGTTCAGTTGTTGATAGTTGTGAGTTTGTTGTCATTTTACTGTCCATATTTTTGACCATCTTCTTTTTCTTATATAAATCCCTTTAACATTTCATACAATAAGGACTTGGTGGTGATGAACTCCTTTAACTTGACCTTGTCTGGGAAGCACTTTATCTGCCCTTCCATTCTAAATGATAGCTTTGCTGGATAGAGTAATCTTGGTTGTAGGTCCTTGCCTTTCATGACTTTGAATACTTCTTCCCAGCCCCTTCTTGCCTGTAAGGTTTCTTTTGAGAAATCAGCTCACAGTCTTATGGGAACTCCTTTGTAGGTAACTGTCTCCTTTCCTCTTGCTGCTTTTAAAATTCTCTCCTTATCTTTAATCTTGAGTAATGTAATTATGATGTGTCTTGGTGCATTCCCCCTTGGGTCCCACTTCTTTGGGACTCTCTGAGCTTCCTGGACTTCCTGGAAGTCTACTTCCTTTGCCAGATTAGGGAAGTTCATTATTTTTTCAAGTAAGTTTTCAATTTCTTGCTCTTCCTATTTTCCTTCTGGCACCCTTATGATTTGGATGTTGGAATGTTTAAAGTTGTCCTGGAGGTTCCTAAGCCTCTCCTCATTTTTTTGAATTCTTGTTTCTTCATTCCATTTTGGTTGAATGTTTATTTATTCCTTCTGTTCCAAATTGTTGTTTTGAGTCCTGGTTTCCTTCCCTCACTGTTGGTTCCCTATACATTTCTCTTCATTTCACTTTGCATAGCCTTCACTTTTTCCTCTGTTTTGCGACCATACTCAGCCATTTCTGTGAGCATCCTGATTACCAGTGTTTTGAACTCTGCGTCTTATAGGTTGACTATCTCTTCATTTGCTTGGTTCTATTTTTGGAGCTTTGATCTGTCCTTTCATTAGGGATATATATATCCCTATTTTTTTTTTTCGTCTCGGCATACCAATTACATTGTAAGAGGTGGATCTTTAGGTATTTGCCATGACGGTACAAACCAGATAGCTACATGTGGTGCTATATGTGGGGGAGGGGTCAGAGAGGGAACAGTGCCACTTGCTCAGCTCTCAGCCAGCTTTCAGTCACTTACCTTGCTACCTACAAGCACATTGGGCCCTTCTGGTGCTGATTCCAGAGTGGGTGGGTTTGTCTACATTTTAGGACCCTGTGGGTCTCTCCACCAAACTCTCCTTTGAGGCTGGAAGTTTCTCCCAATCCCACAACCTCCACATGTTTTTACAGCCAAAGGTTTTGCAGCTTTCTTTCCCTGTGCTGGAACCCTGGGTTGTGTGGTCTGTCTTGCTACCCAGTTGTTCCTCCCAGTTTATCCTCATGAAAGTGAGGGACTGCCAGCCACTACCTTGCCCATTCAGATCCACCAGCCACCACCTTGCTGCATGTCCTCTCCACCCTGGCTGCCTGTCTCTACCCTTCCTACCAGTCTGGGTGAATGTTTCTTCTTTAACTCCTTGGTTGTCAGACTTCCTTACAATTCAATTTTCTGGCAGTTCTGGTTGTTTTTTGTTTTTAAATTTGATGTTGCCCTTCTTTTGGTTGTGCAAGGAGGCACAGTGTATCTACCTATGCCTCCATCTTGGCTGGAAGTCCCTAATGTACATATTTTTAAATTAATTTTTTCACTTGTCTTGAGTTTTAGCCATGTGTATTTACTTAAAAAACACTTCACTGTACCTGACAGATTTCAAAATCTCTCCTCTGTGTGTATCTCTGTTACCTGAAGTGGACCACATACGCACACACCTTTACCCTCCTCTAACTGTCCCCCTCTCCTCTACCCTCTACCCTCCTGTCTCACACCATTGCACGTGGGTCACAATAAAGATATCCAGTGACTTGTCTTGGAATTTTCATGCCTGTCTTGGCTGAGCTAGAAAATGAACGTTGGAATGAATGGCTGGGGTAGAACACATCCCAGCAACAATGCCCTGTTTGTGTGAACTTTATGTCCGTCAGTGATGTCAATGAAAAACAAACATCAAAGCAGAGCTTGGATTTAAAATGATTTGAATATATTATAGCAAATTAATTCCATAGAGGCTTTCCAACCAGACTAATCAGGCATTTGAAAATCATTTATATTAAATGAGTCTCTGAAATGTACCAGAACATTAAAAATGACAGTGATTTGTGTTTACTTCATGTTTTACATTAGAAAAATAGAAAGCTTCACAATTCATTTCTTGGGTAATAGAATTTTCTTAGTCCCATAATTAGTTTTGTGCACATCCAACATCACATCTAATTCCCATCTTTGGTCTTTCAGATAGCCACCTCTTTCAAAAAGCCAGCTAATTTATGCATTTACAGACACAAAGACAAAAATAAACCAAGTGGTGCCTGCTTTGGTGCCCTCAGGTGATGAGATGTGGGAGAAAGGAACAAGAAAAGGAATACCTCACTGGCATCTCTGGCTCTGGGAGCTTGACAACACCCCTGATGGTTCATCTGTTAAGTCATCTCACATATAACTTTAGATTTTTTTTGTTGTTTTATTTTTAGAGAGAAAAATAAGGGGAACGGAAGGAAAAGGAGAGGGAGAGAAGTATTGATGTGTGAGAGAAACATCCACCAGTTGCCTCTTGCATGCCCCCAACTGGGGATCTGGCCGGCAACCCAGGCATGTGCCCTGACTGGGAATCAAACCGGCGACCCTTTGGTTTGCAGACCGACACTCAGTCCATGAAGCCACACCAGTCAGGGCCCACACAGAACTTTAATGCAGGAGATTGTGTGCCAAGCTTTGGCAACACAGAGATTAAGAAGAGGTGTTCCTGACCCTCAAGGAGTTCATTGTCTAGTGAGAGTGACAAAGTAGAATCATGTAATTATAATACCTCATGGGAAGTGCTAACAACAGAATGAAAAAGTGCTATTAGAGCACTCAGAAGTGAAAGGCATGTAAACATAGACAAATTTGATTATAACTGTTTATAGGTTATCTTAAGTATTTGTCTTGCCTGAGATGATGTGTGGTGGTCTCTTGTTCATTTGTTTGCCAGTTCGAGATATGATGCTCAAGGCATGAAGTCTGACAATGCTTCTTTAGCAATGGTTCATGCTTATGGGCAGGAATGCACCCCTGGTCACTTAGTGTCAGGCACAATGCTCATTTCTGTGAATACTGAGGATTGACAGGAGAGTAGTTTTGGTTTAATCATTAAGCAGAGCTTCCCATCTTCTGACATTATGATTCTGCATCCTTGAACAACACACTCCCACCCTGGAGAGTGCTAATAGGGTTGCAGAGAGCCTGGAAAACTGAAAATCAAGAGCCCAGTGATTGACTCCCAGAGCCCCAGGTAATCTGAGCTAAGTCTGCCCCTCCCCCTGAGGTAGATCCCACCACCTTATCAGGCCACGTTGAGAATGAACACAGCTAAGAGTCCCCTGCAACACAATATTTGCTATCTTCGGTCTTCAGTGTAAAACAATGACCAACAAAAAGGAAGCTACTTCTTCCGTACTTCCTGTCAGGTGAGAGGTTTGTAGGAAGGGTATAGGCTCAGAGATGAGGATAGAGCTGGGCTTCGGTTGTTTGACTGTTAGACCACTTAGGGGGCCTGGAAGGCTGTGACTAGGAATTCCTTAGGTGTGCAGGGCACTACAATGTCTCCCCCTTCATGATTGGATTTGACCTTTTGTACACCTCTGACAGAGATTATGTCCACCCTCTCCCCTCCACTCCCCTTGACAATGCTGAGACCCATAGTGGTTAAATGGCTTCCCAAGGAAGAAGGGCTAGGATGAGAGCACAGGCTGACCTGACTGAGGTCTAGAGCTCGCTCCATGGTATCACAACCACCTGAACAGGGGTCATGTGACAGATGCTATTGTGGACTGAGTTGTGGAACAAATTTCACATGTTGAAGCCCTAACCCCCAAATAAGGCCTTTAGGGAGCTAATTAAAGTTAAATGAGGTCATGAGGCTGGGGCTCTAATTTGTTAGAACTGGGGTCCTGAGAATAGGAAGAGATGCCAAAGATCTGTCTTTCTTTTCCACAGGTACCCAGACAAGAGGCCACATGAGGAAGTTTCAATAAATTTCTATTGTTTAAGTCACACAGTCTGTGATATTTTGTTACAGCAGCCTGAGCTGACTAATATAATGGGGTGGGAAGAAGTAGGTTTACAGTTGTGAAACACAGAGTTTATTCCTGCATTATTATTTATTTATTAATGATTGTGTTGTTTATTATTATTATTAACCTACTTTTACCCACCCCTGTAGATTTTGGTACAGTGAAGTGAAGTGCTACTGTAACGAATATGTAAAAATGTGCAAGTAGCTTTGGGGCTGGTTAATGGGTAGAGGGTGAAAGGGTTTTAAGGTGCATGTTAGAAAAAGCCTAGACTGTTTAAAGGGACTGTTTGCAGGGACACAGGTGTTAAAGGTGATTCTGGTGCATTCTCAGGAAGAAAGGAGAAGAGTTGGGGACCAAAGCCTCTGCGGCCTCAGAGAATACATGTGTCAGTGTGCACAGAATGCTGATAGAAATGTGGATGTTAAAGACCATTCTTATGAAGTCTCAGACAGAAATGTGGAACGTGTTATTGGAAACTGGAGGAAAAGCAATCCTTATAAAGTGGCAAAGAACTAAGCTAGTGTTTTCTGGAAGGTTAAACTTAAAAGCAATACAATTGGATGCTTAGTTGAGAAGACTTCTAAGCAAAACGTTTAAGAAGTGACTTGGTTTCCTTATGGTAAAATACAAGAGGAGAAAGACAAATTAAAAGCAAAAATACGAACAGGTATTTGTAGCCCGTGTTCACAGCAGCATTATTCACGATAGCCGAAAGGTGGAAGCAACCCGAGTGTCCGCACGCAGATGAATGGACGAACACAATGGGGTGTATGTATAAAGTGGAATGTGACTTGGTTTTAACAAGGAAGGGAATTCTGACACATGCCACAACATAGCTGAACCTTGAGCTTTTGCTCAGTGAACTGTTCAGTGAACTAAGCCAGTCATAAAAGGACACGTGTATGATTCCATTTATACGAGGTTCCTAGAGTAGTCAGATTGACAGAGACAGAAAGTAGAATGGTGGTGGGTGCCGGTGGCTGGAGGTGGGCAGGAGCGAATGGGGAGTTACTGTTTAATGAGGGCAGAGTTTCGGTTTTGCAAGATGAAAGAGTTTTAGAGATGGAAGGTGGTAATAGCTGCAGAACAATGTGAATGTGCTTAATGCCACTGAGCTCTACACTTAAACATTGTTAAAATCTTATGTATATTTTATCATAATTAAAAATACTAATAAAATATTTTTTTTAGAAAAAGAGAAAATCTCTCCAGCTAAGTCAAATGCCACTAAAATTTGCCCTAAACTATTTGCTTCTCTTTCCCCCTGGGGCCCGAGAGTCCCTCATTTCTTCATCCTTTCCCTCCAATCTGTTATGGCGTCCTGTCTTCCTTACCTTGGGGTTGTCTGTCCTTTTCCATCGCCACTCTGCTACTCCAGTCCAGGCCTGCAGCACTTTGTACCTGCCGAGTGCCTCCCTGGTGGGTATCCCTGCAGTCTCTGGTCTGTTTCCTGTTTGGTCTGCTGAAAAAGTTGATGTCTCTGAATTACCCGCCTAATGCTTCATAATTCAAGGCTTTCTGCATCTTCTGGCACCTGGCCCCACCCCAGCTCGTTAGCCATGTTGACCAGTAGTCCCAGCACACACCCTCAGTCCAGACAGGACAGCATCCTTGAAATGCTCTGAGGCACAATGCCCTTCCCTACCTCTACCCCTTTTCTTCCAAAATTACTCTCACAACCATGCTTCTTCCTTTCTATGCTCCATCTGCCTAAGTCCCAACCCCATATTCTCTACCTACTCCTGTCCCTAGTCATCTTTCCATCCCTCAACTGCTTTTACCTTCAGTACCCACATCACTCAATGAAGCACCTAGCTGCTGTCCTCAGCATTCTTGTGCCTCCCCAGGGAGGGAGGGAACTGCTTCATGGTATGTACCACTTTGTGTTTCTTTTGACCTAGTAGAGTCCCAAACTCCCAGTAGGTATTTAATAGCTATGAGCTGATTGATATGAATAGATTTCAACTCAGACAGCTGAGCTGAGCAAACATCAGGTTACTAATCAGCTTCCAAAATATTGGCTGTGCTATTTTAAATCTATTTAGGATATGCAGTCCTGGCCTGAGAGTGCCTGCCAGTGGCAAAAATGTGCTGGGTCTCCTCATTCGGAAAAAGGCAGCTTTCAGGGGCACTTGAGGGCAAGGCTGGGAGCATCAGGGCAGGGCTGTATGGAAAGCATGTGTAAGACCGAGGAGCTATTGAATAGGACACTTTAGTCTTCTGAAGAAACAGCACTCTATAGAAACATAGCTTGGATTCCTGACCCTCAACCCTCACTGGTGGTTTGGAAAGTAGGTGCTGGGCAGTTGGAGCCCAGATTGTCTCAGGGCAACAGTGAAGGTCAAGGTTGAAGATTTCCTCACCTTCCCTGCCTCATATGGCCACTGCCTCTCCTCTGCTCATCCTCCCTTCCATTAAAGCTGCATCAATCTGGACAAATGAAACAATCTGAAAAATAATGAGGCACACTTTTGGTTAATGAGAAATTGACCTTCGAGTACTCAACGGTCTGATGCTCACTTACCAAATACTTGCTGACCTCCTGTCTGTGCCAGGCACTGGGGTAGAGCAGCGAGACATTCTGCTCTCCTGGTGCTTGTATCTATTCTATCACACCTGCGATGTTGCTATGTGTTAGGAATCATGCTAGACACGGGATAGTCTTTGATAAAAATAGCACAAGCTTTACAACAAGGGACTTCTTGTCAGGGAGGAAACTGTTGTCAGGAGGCAGTTACCATACCACGTGCGATGAGCATTCTAACTAGCACAGTAGTTAGGACTTCGTGCTCGTATGTCATTCCCTTGGACAAAGAGGAAATTAAAACTCTTTAATAGGGGCACATTTCATTTTTGTTTTGTTTTTAAAATTCTATATGATTTTTAAAAACTGCTCTTTTTTTTATAGGATCGTTGAAATGCCATTCTATTTTGACCAGACCTCAGCTTCTTGCCTTCATTGCCAAGACTGCAGGCCTACATAGACCATGTCTCTTATAGACATATTTGATGATTTTCCAGCACCTGGTCATGGGAGTGTCCTACTTGGTTACGGTCCCAAAGGTCTGGTGGCAAAGGCCCATTCCCATCCAGGCATCCTCGTTCTGCTAAAGCACCACTGACAATGGAAAGACTATTTCCTGTCCTGTGAGGATTCCAGATATTGAATACCAGGAGTGTCCAACCCTTTGGCAGCTCTGGGCCACACTGGAAGAAGAAGAGGTGTCTGGGGCCACACGTTAAATACATGGTGGCATGTAATCACAAAAAAATCTCATAATGTTTGAAGTAAATTTACGATTTTGTGTTGGGCTGCATTCATAGCCGTCCTGGGCCGCAGGTGGCCCTCAGGTCATGGGTTGGACACCCCTGTGAGGGTGGGATGTAGTTCTTGCCTTGCACACAACTCAATGCATCTTGGAGAATGAGTACATTTCTCTGTTCCAAATAAGGTAACCGGCACCATCACCCATGCCTCAACTCCCTATACTTTCTGTCCAGGATGATCTTACAAAGCCCTAAAATGACCTCATTCTGTTGCTATTTAAAGAACAAAAGATTTGTCTGTACATAAATTGTTTCCCACCATTGAAATCAGTGTTTCAATTCTCAAAATTAGAGTCATTTTTAAAATAATTCTATCTGTTAAAATGTACATGACCTGGGGGAAGGATACCTGAAAGTAGTGGTAGAAACACCTGGGAGCTTTCTAAAACAACAAAGACCTCTCCAGATCGACTAGTCTGGATCTCTGGAAGGTGGGACTGTGGGGACTTTTTTCAAATTCCCTGAGTGGACCTAATGTGCAAAGGTTGGGAACTTCTGCCTTGGTTCATGAAATGCAGGATCACTAACGACAGCCGAGTCCTTCAGATCAGTGAGTCCTCTTCAAGACGAGAGCAGGGCCCTGGGAGTGGCCCTTCCCCCTCGGTTCTCAAAGCATCGCTCCTGAGCCAGCAGCACTTGGCCATTTTTTTTAGAAGTACGGAATCCTACGTCTCACCCAAGACCTATTGGACAAGCATCTGCATGAAATAAGATCCAAAACAACTCATGGGAACTTTATAGTTTAAAAGGGACTGTCCACGATGCTTTCCAGTGTCTGCTTTGGTTGTCTGTCTACTGTTCACTGTTATGGGCTGAATTGATTCCTCCTAAAGTCGTATGTTGAAGTCCTAATCCCCAGTACCTCAGTGTAACCTAACTTGGGAATAGAATCTTTATAGAGGAAATCAAGTTAAAGTGAGGTCATTAGGGTGGGCCCCAATCCAATATGCCTGGTGTCCTTATCAAAGGGGAAATTTGGACACAGAGAAACACACACAAACAGAATATGGCCATCTACAAGTCAAGGGGAGAGACCTGGATGTGGATCCTTCTCTCACAGCCCTGAGAAGGAACCCACCCTACCAGAACTGTGATCTTCACTATCTGGCTACTATAACTGAGAGATAATAAATGTTTGTTTCAGCCACTTAGACTGTGGTACTTTATTATAGCAACCATATGGAACTAATTCACTTATGCTGTCTTTTATGTATTTTACATCCAAACTGCCAGTGACCAGCATAGACCCATCAGCCACTGTCATCCCTGATCTGCTGAGCCCACAGACTGGACACTTCATGGGCCACCGGCCAGTCTATGGATTGACTGCCATGGGGACAGAAGCCCAGCACTGATTCCATCAGCTGTGGGCAGCGTAGGGGCGGATCCCCGGCCAACTTTCTTTGGAAGGCTGAAGGGTTTCTGGGAGTGGTCACAGAGGGGCATCCTCACTCTCACACAGTCCCTTAGTCAGTCTTGAGCACCCACGATGGCCAGCACGAGGTACAGGACACTGGGGAAACTAAATTTTTCTTGTCATTACTAAACGGTCCTGTAGACATTTGCAGGCCCCTTAGAGTCTTTGGGGGCCCATTGCCTCTCTCGGGGTATCTGCTTATTGTCCACTTTTTTCAGCCAGTTATGATAAGATCCAGCCCCTCTCTGACCCAACTCAAATCCAACTTTAAGAGCTCAATGAGTAACACAGACTTTACTAAAGGTTTTCTGGGGGGAGATGGAGAAAAGGTTTGCATTCCCCCACTTTCTCCAGAGACAACCTACTTTAATATGCCTTCCTAACTTCTCTCTTCCTTTGGGCATTGCCAAATCCCTCTTCTTAACCTTCAGTACCTCTCCATGTTATCTTAGCTTGTCCCACTCCACCAAACAAAAGCCAGTGAACAGCACTGTCAGGAGCTCCAGCTCAAGGCTCCCAGGAGCACACCTGTGCTCAGACAAGGTGGGTGTGTTACGGCTTGCAGTGAGCGAGAGGCTCCATGAGGAAGGATGGAGGATCTCAGTGAGACGGTGTTAGAAAAGACCTACTGTGGGACTGGACATTTTGTTGGAGGATTTGGGGGAGGGTCTAAGGAAGCTGGGATTGGCTCTAGATTGCAGACTGAATGCTGTCAGAAAGTGAGGACAATCTTTGGGGATCTTAATAAATCTTTTTTATGAGGAGGAGAGACTCAAACAACATAAAGCTCAAACAACAACAAACAATTACAGTGACTGTCACTGTAATTGGCAAAGTGGCAGTCACTCATTTTAGCCAAAAGAGGTATTTAGGGGGAGCATTTTTGTGGTCAGCACAGTGACCTTGTTTTTTCTGTGCTTAGATACAATTATGAAGTGGCCTTTCTTTGTCTCATTTAATGATGGTTTCAGAGTGACATCAGGGGTTGGTGTTCTGTGCCGTGGCCTGTGTTCAATAAGAGAATAGCACAGTTAGGCCAGTCTGTGGTGTCAGGGTTAACTCTTGCAAATTTTTTTCAGCACTCAGCAAAAGAAACTTGTGGTTTTTCACCCAATCTCTTTTGCTTGTTGTTTCTCAAACATAGCTCTGGGCTGGGGTGAGGGGCACACAACAGTTTTTATCGTGTATCTCATGTGTCAGGTGAGGAATATTCAACAGGGGCTTTATAATGAACTACCAGGATGATATATATATATATATTTGGATACCATTCCATTGATTCAGCCAACATCCATTTATTGAAAGGACTACCTAGGGCATGAGGAGTTCCAGGATGAACAATCCCCAACCCTGAAGATGCCAAGGTGTTTATTACATCTGCTGGGGTGGGGGTATTAACTTACTGAGGCTGCCATGACAGATATCTCAGACTGGGTGGCTTAAATAATGAAAATTTATTTTCTCACAGTTCTGGAGGCCGAAAGTCTGGGACCAACCTGTCAGCAGTGTTGATTCCTCAGAGGCTTCTCTCTTTGGCCTCCCTGTGTCCTCACATGGTCTGTGTGTGTGTGTGTGTGTGTGTGTCCTGGTTTCTTCATTTTATAAGGACACCTGTCATGTTGGATCTCATTTAATCTTAATTATCTCTTGGAGGTAGGGCTTTAACATCTGAATTTGGGGGAACACAATGCTGCGCATAATAAAGGGTCAGATTGGGGAAGGAAAGAGTGTTTTAACGTGTCCCTGGGGCCAAGGTGGAAACACGTAGGGTGCTGGTTCAAGAAGGGAAGAGCCATCATTGCCGGGGGAGGGTGCAGGTCTCCGAAGCCCCTTAGAGGAGCGGCAATGGGCTAAGCCTTCACAGATGAGTACTTACTGCTGTGGGCATGGGGCCAGGAGGCGGAGCTTGTGGGGCTTGCTACCCACCAGGAGAGGAATAGCTGTGTGAAGGGAAGTTCAAGGAGGGGCAGCAGTTGCCTCTTGTTCTCCTGTAAAGTCTTTAGGGCAGACATGAAGGGTACAATTAGCCCTTGTTAAATGGTTGGTTCTGGCAGGACTGTGTAAAATAGACTCTGGAACAACAGTCTCGGCATCCACACAAAGAGTGCGCCCATTCTGTTTCCCTGGATTACGGTTTGTTAGTTTGTGTCTGTTTATTCCACGCCTTTCCATCTCTCAGTACTTAGTACAGGCCTTTGAACAGGGCTCAGATCTCGGGTTCATCACCTGCCAGCTGGGTACCTTAGGCAGGTTACTTAGCCTCCCTTAGCTCAGTTTTCTCATCTGGAAAATGGGACAATGCCACCTGCCCTGTGGGGTTGCCCTAAGGAATATGTGAGTTACTTGCCCTGTGCCAAGCTCAGCTCCCTTCCCTTTCCTTCCACAAAACCATGTGGGGAGGTGAGAATGTAGACACACACACACACACACACACACACACACACACGAGCGCACGCGCGGAGGGCAGGGAAGCCCAGGAGCCAATTCATACACAGGCAGCTCTGCTGCTGTTGGAGCTGTACAGAACTCAGGTGCCAGCCACAGCAGAGAATTAAAAAAGCGGGCCTGGCCAGGCATTCTCATAGCCCAGGAACACACAAAGGGCTTCCAGTAAGTGAGCTACAGACATCACTTTGTATTTATATGAAAAGGAACTTTTAAAGTCAGCTAGCCAATCCTCCCGTTTTATGGATAAGGAAACCACGGCTCAGTTGGGAGTTGACCAGTCTCAGTCTCACAGCAAGAACTTGGCAGAGCCGAGAGGAGAATGCAGACTCACACACAAGACATTTCACTGGGCAGGTTTGCCGATTCTGGGCCAGACTGGGGTCACAGAACAAACAACGGCGATTACCTAAATTAAAACATTTGTATTAGGCAATGCTTGTGCATGGTGTTTACCTCATGACAGGTGTTGTTCTGAGTGTTTCTCTGTATTAACTCACTCAGTTCTCTTGACAGCCCTCTGAAGTAAGTACTTCCATAATCCCCATTTTAAAGATGAGGAAAGTGAGGCACTATAAGTAATTGCCCAGGGTCATGCAGTCGTCAGTAGTGGAGCAACGATTTGGATGAAGGTGGTCTGCCTTTTGGAGTCTTCATTCTTAACCACTATAGTTTTCTGCCTTCTAACCAGTGACTCTCAGAGTGGTCCCTGGACCAGCAGCATCAGCATCAGCTGGGAACTGTTAGAGATGCAAGGTGTTGGGCTGGCCCAGGCCTTCTCGGGGAGAGGCCCAGAAAGCTGTGTTTCAACAACCCCTCTAGGTGATTTTAATGCAAGCTTGAGTTTGGGAAACACTGCCCTTTTTTCCCTTCTTTCCTCAGAGCACCTTTGCTGTGGATAGAGAAGGAAACTAGAGAGATCCATTAGCGAGACTCTGGGAAGTTTCCTCCAGGACACACTTGGATCATCACTTCTGAATTTTAATGAGAGCAAGAAATGGTCTAGGCTGGGAAAAGTGCCATATTGGAATTGGGTCCATTTCTTTCTGCAGAAGTAAACTTGGGGTTTATTTATATTTTTCCTTGTTTCCCCTTGCCTAAGTACATACCACAGAATGGACCATTGATAATCAATAAGCTTTTATGGTGCTCCTAAATTACTTGTTTTCCACACAAAGCTAGCCTGAAAGTAATAGATCCCTGATGGGAAAAGGCTTCCTGGATGGAGCCACTGTGTTTGTGGGAGGGAAAAACAGGGCTCTGGTCTGATGAGGTGGCGAAGTGCTCAGAGCCCAGCCTGCCGTAGCACCTGGTTCCCTGTGTTTCTTCTCTTTCTCCTTCTCTTTTTCCTTTTATTTCTTTTCTCTTCTCCTTCCTTTGCTCCCTCCGTCATTCCTTCCCTCCTTTCCTTCCTTCCCCCCTTCCCTGCTTCCTTCCTCACTCCCGCCCTTCCTTCCTTCCTTTCCTTTCTCCTTTGTTTTTTTTTCAAAGCAACATTGAAATTTTACTATCAGTGTTGTTAAAATGACTTCAGTAGAATACTTCACACTAATTTGGGGAGTTATCTTTAAGACCAGAGATGGAAACTTAAATCAGAAAAAAAAAAACAGGACAAAGGGAAAGAAGGGTCAGTGTACTACCTGGCTTATCAAAGATTTGACTATTTTTTTTTCTTTTTCAGTAAGAGAAAGAGGGATTCTTTACAAAGGAATGCAAAATCGCACTCTAGAATGACCATTGCCTATTAGTGAACTCTGATGTCTACTGGGAAACTGACACCTAAAATGTGCAAACTTGAGAAACCAATTTGGGGGCTCATAGGGGAGAACAACATGAGTCCCAATAAGGCACCATTCCTGGGGTGACGAGCCAACCACCTGGGGCAGAGAGATTGCATTCGACTGCCTCCCTCGTGGAGGAGCAGGGATTTCTTCTCACAGGCATAGATGCATATTCAGGGCATGGATATGCCTTCCCTGTCTGTAATTCCTTCACCAGACTCCTCTTGCACACCCCAGAGTGCCTCATCACTGTCATGGCGTCCTGCCCAGCATTGCTTCCAATCACACCTTCCATGAACATCTTTTTGGGGTACCTTAGGGCACAGATTTCCAGCAAGTTTCACTGGTGAGGCACCACAGCAGCTTCTTTGCCATCGACCTGGCCATGCCCGTGAACTCACTAGGAGGCCCAGATGTCAGCTTGGGGTGTGGTATATGTTGCTTCCTTGGGCCCTCTAAACCTCAGCCATAGGGTCATTGCTGCTTCTTATATCTGCATTTCCCATGATTTTTAGAGTTCTCTTTACTTCTTTCTAGTCAATTCTTCATTATTCCCACCCCCTGTTATAGTTAGTAATTCCTTTTATTAAAGTTTGACTGTTTCAGGTTATGGTGTGGTTTCTCTCTCCCAATTGGGCCCAGAGTGATACACATCGCGAGAGGAAGGGGCTTCTCTGACTGGGTCCAGTGTGTGCTCCCCCTTGCCTCTTCAGCCTGGCTGCCCACGGGAGCACCCCGCCAGTGGTGTCTGGGCACACCATTGAACATTGTCTCCAGTGACTTTACCAGCGGCCCAGCCAGTAACTTGCCAGCAACTCTTGCTGACACACAAAGGGGCTCCCCAGTGGGTCTCTCTAACACCCCACAGGAGTTTTTCAAGCTAGTCTGGCTGGCACCAGGCAAGCAGTTTCCTGCCCACCAGCCCTGGTCCTGCAGCACCTCAGCCACTTCCCATGAAGTATGACTCTCAGTGGTGGGAGAGGAGGTGACCTTATCCCAGTGTGCTCGTTGCCTGGATGTGCTGCCTCAGCCACTTCCCACGGTGGCTACTTCTGTGTTCTTCAGTGAGTTCTCACCCCTCCTAGGAGTGAATCACCCATTGCTACTTAATAATTCCTTAAATAATTTATTTATTCAAATTTCTGGTGTGGTTTCTGTTTCTTGGCCACCCTGACCGACATATTCATTATGAAACATTGTATCAGGCAGGGTTGGCTGCACATAACCTGAAAGGGATTTAATACAGTAACACACCACAGATGGGACTGACCAGGAAACAGCTACCTCCTCCATAGTCAGGACACTGTGGGATCAGGAAGCACATGCTAGGCTCTCGGCCCTGGGAATACAGTGCCTCGGCTGCAAACCAGAGGTCAGGAAGTCATTGCCAAACTCTTAGCTTCAGAGCTATACTGCACTGGGGAGCCCACAGAAATGGATGTTGAATCTACTCCCCTCTTAACCCTCCAAATGCAAGTCTCCTGTGAGTGCAGTGGTTTAAAATATAGTGTATTAATGGGAAATTTGAGGTGTAGCAAGGCTAACAGTTCAGGAAACAATTTCATTGGAAAGATAGCTTATTTCTCACAGGTCCCAAGAGGAGGGGGCATGCCATGCCATTCAGCACCACACAGGAAGAAGCATGGTCAGTCACGATGCAGAAAAAAAAAGAGAAATGTAGGCAAGAGCCTTCATTGTGGTTTCCTTGAGGAGAACAGGTGAGGTAAAGTTAGCAGGCATAGGATTGGCTAGTTAGCATAATTTTAGTGGGCTCTGGGGCACAGGGGCTGTCCTCGTTTTCTGGTACCTGGTCCCGGGTGATTGGGCAGTAGCCAGAGTGTCAGAACCCCATGGAAGAAGTGGGCTTATGAACTCTGGATCAACTCGTTTGAATTCGAAAAGTATACCACCCCAGGGGGACTCCTCCTGCAGGGGGGTGGGGAGGGGCAAGGAAGGCAGGAGGCCAAGGCAAGGCGACTCAGGCGTGTCTCTTGGTTGTCCAGAATGAGTCATGTTTGGTATATGCATGTAGGAGAGGTGTGAAAGCAACCAGTTTACAGAAACTGGAAAATGGTCAATACATAAAGTTAGATTGCCTCTGATACCTAAGCCACAAGGGGTCTTGGGAAGAGGAGCTTTTCCGCTTTCCAGCCTCTGCTGTGTAGGAAGTCAAACCAGAAGGACCAATCTACCATCAAACACACGAGTCCCACGCTCCACAAATGCTCACAAAAAGAGGAATTCAAGGTTGAGAGTAAACATTCTAGGCATTATGATATTTTCTTCCTGTCCCCAAGTGGGTCCTGTTGCAGAGCTCTCTATTTAAGAGAAGTAACAAAAAGCTACATAATTATGCTTCATGTTTGGACATACTGCAAAGGACTTCCAATGGGCACGAAATCATTTGAAACCAAATACAACTTCCTGAGGTGGGTCTACCCGGTGTTATCCCCAGAGAGGTCTATTCACCCACCATCACATGGTAAGTAGTAGCAGACCTGCAGCTTGAGTTCTGGTGTCTGCTTAGAGCCACAAGCCATAGGGTTCATGACTATTCCAGAAGATTGTTTGGTCTGGAAAAAAACTGTGGTCTTGCATCTGGGCCCTAATCATTGAGTATATCTTTGATGCTCTTTCTGCTCAAGGCCAAAAGTCAAGTGAGTGTTTTGGAAGAGAACTTCTTTTGAACTTTAGGTCAAATGTTGTCTAATGCTGTACTGCCATAAAGCTTAATAAATCTGAAAGGGTGTGTGAAGACTGTTTTTTTATCTTCTTGCTTTACCTTTCCGACACTGACAGGCACATGTAGGGAGGGTGGCCTTTTCTGACTCGTGTGATAAAGCAACCACAGTAACACTATTCACCACTACACACCAATTCAGAGCTAGAAAAACACAGTACAGAGTATTCAAATTTCTCAAGTCATGTGAGCAAATTCTGAAATAGAAAACATGGAATAGTTTGGGCTTTGTCCTATGTAGCCTGTTTCTAAATAAATTACATGTTTTGAAAAAAAAAAAAAAAGGTCTTTGGAGCTTTAGAAAACAAGTTGAAAGATGCCCCGAGGGAACTCGATGATTCAGACTGCAGACAAATAAATTACACCTTTGAGTCAGGCTAATTCTGTGTGTGTGCTGCTAAGAAAATATGCAAACAAATGTGAAGAGTTACTTAGAGTTTAATTGGTTTAATATATTAATCACAACGTTGCAAAACCAGAACACTAAGCCAGCAAATTTAATTGTGGAAGGAAAATCCAATCGAAGATGTCATTTATCAGGGAAATACTGACTTTCATTTTCTCTAAATTTCTATTTCATCAATGAGTAGTCCTACTTCATTGAGACCTTTGTGTCACCAGAGAAACCGAAAGGCTTAGTTTACTTTTGCATCACCAAATTGGAAAAGAAATAGGCAGATTAACTGGGAATCAGATAGAAGGATTACAACTAGTCCAATGGGAAAACAACCCACACAGACATAATTGCCTGTTTTCCACATGTCATGTTTATGTACATGAAGGAGTGAGTCCCGGGTCACCCTCAAAATAAACCTGTTTTTAAAAGGAAAGGGACCTAACAGGACATTCTCTATCTGCCTCTGAGACGATGGAAATGTGATCTGTGCCAATAAAATATGATCTTAGAGTCACAACAGACAGGAGGATAAGATCACTGTGGGCCAATTGAAAAGGTACTGTACAGATCATTCATCTTCACTGGATTCTGTGGAGGAAAAAAAGAATCTTAAAATACTTTTCTCTGGCTTCAGAGAGCCTAGGTTTTTATTTGAGTCTGCCTGGGAGATTCACCATCTCCTTAAGGGAACAGAAAGAAGAAAATAAAAAATAAAACTATTTCAACTCTGGGGTTTGACATGAGGTGCACACGGACACTGCCTTTTACCAATGGATGGCATTTCTTCCTTCTTTCTTCCCTGCTCCCATCGTCATCCCCAAATCCAGATCAGAGTCTGGGACAAAGACAATGGGGATGGGATGATAGAAGTTAGCACTGGGGTGGGTAGATTCCACTTGCCCCTTTCCTCTTTCCATTTTGTGGGCCAAGCCTCTGGTGAGAAATGAGAAGAGAAGCTGCAAAAATTTGGGGGAGTTTGGGAGTATGAGAGCTTTGTGTGAAGCTCTTTTTTCACTTCCCAGGAGAGGTCTGGGATCATAGCAAACCTTGTAGGGAATCCCCTCTGCTTTCTGGTGTGGTAACAACAAAGTGCGGATGATGGCCAGGCAGGCTAGGTAGGGAGGTCCGCGAGAGCATCTCATTTCTTCTGGGGCCCAGTGGGGCATGGGAGAGCATTCTAAAATTGTATTCCTTTTGTGTTAGTCAGGATGGGTTAGGTAAGTGATGTAACAAATGGCCCCAAATCTCAATGGCTTGAAATGATGAAGTTTTATCTCTTGCTCCTGCTAAATGTCCATCTCGACAGTGGGTATGTCTGCTTTACATTGTTCTCACCCTTTGCCGGGAGGATGAAAACACTACCATATGACACACGGCTGATGACTGAAGCTCAGAGAAAGGGAGATGGTGACTTTTTTCCTGGTTCTTATAAGTTCTACCTGGAAGTGTCATGCTTCACTGATGAAGTGAGCACATTTCATCAGCCAAAACATGTTACAAGGTCACCCAAGGTCAAAGGATTGGGAAGTACATTTTCTCCATGTGCCTAAAAGAGGAAAACTAGAAATAAGCCTAAGAGAGAGTTGGTGAAGCCAGAGCAGCCTCAGTATCAGGGAGAGGAAAATGAAGACTACATAGTTCTACTAGGAAAGGTGATGCAAGGCCCTCAGATTGATCGGGAGGTGCCGTGAGATTGGTCCTGATTCCCGATGGGCCACCTGGGAGAAGGGCAGGAGGTCTCAGACCAGACCCTCCACCTTCAACAGCTGAGTGCTCTGCACACCACTCAGAACTTAGATGCATACCTGGGAAGAGGTGGAGGGAGCCCCCTCCGTGAACTGACTGCATTTCATGTTAAATAGCTGAGAAATCCTGGGAGTAATTCTATTAAAATGGGTTTGGCCTCTAAGCAAAAGGGAGGTTCAGGGTCGAGAAGAGCCCTGACTGATGTGGCTCCATCGGCTGGATGTTGTCCCACAAAGTGAAAAAAGTGAAAGGTCGCCGGTTCAATCCCGAGAAACACCTCTCTCACATCAATGTTTCTCTCCCTTTCTTTCTCCCTCCATTCCCCTCTCTGTAAATATAAATAAATAAAAATGTTTTCTAAAAAAGGTAGAGATGAAATTAAGTTAAGGAGAAGTGAACTGTGGCCTTTCTTGTACATCTGAGTTTTATTCCCTGTGATGTTTGGACCCGTTGTGTGCGTCAATCCCCTAGCACAGCTTCCAGCAGGGAGTAACAGTCCCGTGGATGACGGCTGTTACTGTCCTTCATTCCCTGCTTATTCTAAAACTGGGTGCTCGCTCCACAGCTTCCAGGTTGAGGACTCCAGATACACCAGCCAGGCCTTTGTGAAGAAGAGAGTGCTTGGGAGGGTATTCCTGCCTATTGAGTCATGAAGCCGGAAGGTCCTCCTGCGTCCTCAAACATGGAGGGGGTTCACTGAGGCCCTCTGGGGTGTGCTTCATTTGTATCCCTCCGACAAACACGTCTACCACTGAAGTTTCAAAAGCATAAACTCATGCCTCATTTGTTTTCTAAATGCAAATTTATCCTTCTTGGTTAATACTGGGTTTGGTATAAGATGACCCCCAAAAGCTGAAAGGAAAGGAAACTTTATGGGAAACTAGCCCTGGTCCTGGTCTGCGACCACCTGTGCCGGGTGGTGGAGGCGGCCCTGGGTGAAAACTCTTCTTCTCTGGACCTTGATTTTCTCGTCTGCAACATGATTGGTTTAAACTGATGGTCACCTAAGGTCACTCCTGTTTTTAACCATCATGTTATTTGTGACTACAGAAGCCAAGAGGAAGGTAGGCAACGTGGAAAAAGAAGAGGAAATGAGAAAGAAGAGAATGAAATGAAAAAAGAAGTCTGAGGAGGAAGAAAAATGGGAACAGAGAGGAACACCCAACATTGACTTTGTTGAGAATAAAATATGTGCCTTGATATTCTGTATCCTTAATGGAGGCTCCTTAAATGATGGACCCACAGCTGAGTAAAGAGCCCTCAGCAATGCATCTCAAAATAGAAGTCTTGGTATTTATTTGGAAGACAGTAATTTCATTTTCCAGGGAGAATTTTCGGTAAAAGAGTTTATGTGGGCAATTAAATTCTTATCTTTCAACATATCTGCCTAAAGGCTGTAAAAATAGTGTCTTGTATTTCCTAAGAGCCAGCACTTTCTAAGGACATATATTACCCAATTCAGTTCTCACAACGTTATGAAGTGAGTACTACTAAAATCCCCATTTACTGATTACGCACACACGGCTCAGAAAGGTTAAGTCATTTGTCCAGCAGCAAGGCAGAAACATCATGATTTAAACCACGATCTGTTTTATTCCACAGCCTGTGTTTTTTACCTCTGGACTCCCAGTTTGTGTTTCTGGTAACATGAGAGTCAATCATGGAGAAGAGCTCCCCAAGCCTCAGACTCAAGCAATATAGTCGATTTCTCCACCTCCTTCTCCTTTATCTTTCTATCTGTCTTCCTTCTGGTCTAATTTTTCATCCTCTCCATCTGTCTCCTCCTCCATCTCTTTTATCTTCTGTATCCTTTGGAATAGGCACTATGTTCATTTCATTTAAAAATCGCGCTCGTGGGGAAGATATTGTACATTGAGAAACCTCACTCCTACCTGCCCATTGCATCCCTTCCATCACCTGGGCTATCTGCTGTGTTTTCTTTGGCAACCCTTCAGTGTTTATTTATGCAAACACAAGACCATGGAAATGTGTGTTCTTATTGCCTACTTTCTCACCTCAAATTTGGCATACCAAATTATAGTACACTTTGCACTTTTCAGATTTTACTTAGTGATGTATCCAGGAGATACTTTGAATTTAGTTCACAGGGAGTGTCTTTCCTTTCTTACACAGTCAAACCTCGGTTCTCAACCATCTTGGTTCTCAAACAATTCAGATCTCAACAAAGTTGTTCATGGGAAAAATGTCTCAGTTGTTTAACAAAATTCCGGGTCTCGGTTCTTTACCTGACAATCCTTTCATGCTGATAGCTGTATGATCAGCCATGTGTCTCTCAGGCAACAAAAGAAGGAGATTCAGTTTTTCTGAACAAATTGTTTCTTGAACAGTTTTCCAGATGAATTAAGTTCAAGAACCGAGGTTCCAATATAGTTACAAGCTATTCCATCATAGATTTATTTAGCCAGTTCCTAGACATGGACACTTGGGCAGTTTCCACATTTTCTAGTATCACAAACAACACTGCCGGGAGCAGTAATTTTGTCACATGTCAGTTCCTGCTCATCAGGTGTAACCCCAGGAGTGGGGTCACTGAGTGTGAGGGAAAGTGCATGTGAAACTTTGGTGACTAACTCTCTCACAGGGCTTGAGAAAAAACAGCAGCATCTGCTTCCCTAGTGCCTACACAACAGAGAGTTTGGTCAATCTTCTGGAATTTTTCCAATCTGATCCAGGAAAAATGTATCCTGGTGTAGTTTTAATTTTCATGTCTCTGATTATAGGTGCTTTCAAATATTTAGGACCATTCGTAGTTCTTACTCTGTGAAGTTCCATGACTTGGACCATTTTTCTATTGATCTTGTGGTCTCTTTCATCTCTGAGAGCTCTCCATATATTGGAGAAAAACACTTTCTGTTTCATGAGGTACAAATATTTCCCCTACTTGTTGTCTTTTTCTCCCTTTTTGTTGTGTTCGATTTTGTTTTCTATGTCAAAGTTGTTGTTTACATTTATAATTATTAGCCTTTTCTTTTTGGTTTCTGAACTTTGAGACATATGTATGCCAGACGATTCCAAGATTATTCTATCAATCTGAGTCCCAACAGGAAGCAAATGGCACACTCACATTAGGATCATTCAAGAGGGGTTTTCATACAAAAAGACTAATTTGCAAGGACATGGGCAAGTGTTAGGGGCCTCCAGGGGTGAGGGAACAGAGAAGTTATTTCAGCCTGGAAGGAGAGACGGCTGTGCAGACCAGGCTGTCTACGGACAAGCACACGTGTCTACCAGAAAAAGGCCCTGTGGAGGAAACCAGGAAGTGAATCCCCTAACCTCACTTCCCTCCTACCCTCCTGTCTTGTCATGGCTCCTTGCTGCCTAGGGGTGCAGGTGGCTGCTGGAGTCACCCCCAGAGTGGCCTCCCAAGGCAGGGAATGAGGGAGAGGGAGTGGATCTGAACCCTCTGGGGTGGTCAAGGGGTGGGGGTGGAAATCCAGCCCAGATATAGAAAGCCTTCCAGTGGTATTTACATGGCTTTACTTTTTACATTTAAAACTTTGACCAGTTGGAGTTTATCTTGATGTACTAAGTGTGCATGGTTTTGACTTTACCTTTTCCCTAATGACTGTCTATTTGTCCCAATGCTATTTATTGCAAAGCCCACTTTACCCAATTATTAGAATGTCCTTGTTTGTCATATTTTAATAATCTATATACATTTGGGTCCAATTCTTGATTTTCTCTTTTGTTCCATTGGGCTGTGCGTGTATATTTATGTGTCACTCAGTATTAATTACCAGTGCTTTATGATGCATTTTAAGAACTGAGAGACCAATCTCTCCTCATTTTTCTCCTATTTCAGAGTTTTCCTGGGCTACGCTTACTTTTTTTATTTTGAATGAATCTGCTTGTCTACATCTTTTTAAATTTTTTTCTTTTCCTTTTTTTAAAGTATCTTTTATTGACTATGCTATTGCAATTTTCCCCTTTATCTGCCCTCCACTCTGCACCCCCAACCCTCCAGCATTCCCCGCCCCCGCCCTTAGTTCATGTCCATGAGTTGTACATGTAAGTTCTCTGACTTCTCTGTTTCCTATACCATTTTTTATTTCTCCCCATCTACTTAATGCCTACCAGTTATGCTTCTTATTCCCTGTGCCTTTTCCCCTATTATTTCCCTCCCCATCCCCACTGATAACCCTCTATGTGATCTCCATTTCTCTGACTCTGTTCCTGTTCTAGTTGTTTGCTTAGTCTTTGTTTTTTGTGTTTTTTAGGTTCAGTCATTGATAATTGTGAGTTTGTTGTCATTTTACTGTTCATAGTTTTTGATCTTCTTCTTTTTTTAAAATATGTCCCTTTAACATTTCATATAATAAGGTTAATGATGATTCCTTTAACTTGTCCTTATCTGGGAAGCATTTTATCTGCTCTTCCATTCTAAACCATAGCTTTGCTCTGGATAGAGTAATCTTGGATGTAGGTCCTTGTCTTTTACGACTTTGAATACTTCTTCCCAGCCCCTTCTTGCCCGCAAGGTTTGTTTTGAGAAATCAGCTGACAGTCTTATGGGAACTCCTTTGTAGGTAACTGTCTCCTTTCCTCTTGCTGCTTTTAAGATTCTCTCTTTATCTTTAATCTTGGGTAACTTAATGATGATGTACCTTGGTGTGTTCGTGTTTGGGTCCAATTTTGGGTGGACTCTCTGGGCTTCCTGGACTTCCTGGAAGTCTATTTCCTGTGCTAGTATTTGCTCAAATAAGTTTTCAACTTCTTGCTTTTATTCTTCTCCTTCAGGCACCTCTATGATTTGGATATTGGAACATTTAAAGTTGATCCAAAGATTCCTAAGCCTCTCCTAATTTTTTTTGAATTCTTGTTTCTTCATTCTGTTCCAGTTGGATGTTTAATTCTTCCTTTTGTTCCAAATTGTTGATTTGAGTCCCAGTTTCCTTCCCTTCACTATTGGTTCCCTGTATATTTTGCTTTATTTCACTTTGGGTAGCCTTCATTCTTCCTTCATTTTGTGACCAAACTCAATCGGTTCTGTGAGCATCCTGATCATCCAGTGTTTTGAACTCTTCATCAGATAGGTTGGCTATCTCCTCATCATTTAGCTCTTTTTCTGGGGTTTGCTCTGTTCTTTCATTTGGGCCATATTTCTTAGAATACCTGGGTGTACCTGTTAAGTATTCACCTGGTTGAGGCAACCCTCTTTACTGTGTTGTGGTGCTCTCTGTGGGGGAGGGGGCAGAGAGGGAACAATGCATCTTGCTTGCTCAGCTGTATCCCCACTTCCCAATGAACTCTGTCATGTGAGCCTGGGAGCATCTCCCACCATGGCAACCCCTGCAATAGTTTACAGCTAGCTTGAGTCTTTAGTTTCCTGTTCAGCCAGCCCTGCCTTGCCCATGTAATCTGCCACCTTGCCGGGAGTCCTACCTTCCAGCCCGGCTGCCTGTCTCTGTCCCTCCTACTGGTCTGGGTGAATGTTTCTTTAACTCCTTAGTTGTCAGAGTTCCATGCTGTTTGATTTTCTGGCACTTCCGGTTGTTTATTGATTTTAGATTGGTTGTTATCCTCCTTTTGGTTGTGCGAGGTTGTGAAGGGTTTCTACCTATGCCTCTATGTTGGCCAGAACTCTCTTTTTAAGTTTATTTCTTCTTTAAAACAATGATTTGTCAAGAAACCTGGTAGACACTGTCTTGGCAAGCGACAAACATTATCGCTCACAATAATAGTACTAGCTGACATAGGATCCCTCCTGGTGGGATGCATTGAGAACACAACTTCATTCAAGTCATATTCCTGACAAATGCATAACCTAAATCTAATCATGAGAACATGTTATACAAAATCCAATTGGGGGCATTATTCAAAAGACATGGCCTGTACTCTTCAAAAACACTAGTATGGTCAATTACACTTCAATTAAGTTGAAAAAAAAAACCCGATATATTTAAGAATAAAGGATGAGGAACTGTTCTACATGAAAAGAGATGAAGGAGACATGACAACCACATAAACTGCGTGGTCTTGTTTGAGTCCTGGAATCAGGGGAAAAGATATACATAAAGGACATTATTAGGAAAATTAAAAATTGAATATGCACTATCGAATTGATCATACTATTGCTAATTGTACTGTGGTTATGTAAGAGAATATTCTTGTTCTTACAAAATGTGTGATGCAATATTTAGAGGATGTATGCTACTAACTTTCAAATTGTTTAGGAAAAATAATAATATACACATGAACTTAGAGATGAGTAATAAAGTAAATATAGCAAAATGTTATGAATTGATAGCTGAGTGAAGAATAGGGGGTCTTGTACTATTCTTATAAACTTAAAACTATTAAAAAGTTAAAACAAAAAATATTCGGGTGAGTGGATAAGGAGAAGAGAATGTTAAAAGGTATGAACTTCCTGCTTTTAGCCAATTTAAGCTTGATTCTGCCTTTTAATACAGTGTTTCCAAACCCAGAAGCATATCAATCAATTGATACTAGTCAATTTTATTTTCAATTGCCATAACTGATCCCTACTACTTTGACTACAACACACACATACAGCTAGACACAAATTTCTTTTGCCTCGAAGTAGATCCAGGTAGTCAGTTTTGAGGGGGAATTGCCACATGCTAGTGATTCCTTCTTCTAGGACCAAGAGAACAGGCAAGGCAACAGAACTTGCTCCTGGTATGTGTTCCTAGTGTCAATGGCCAGAAAATGACATTTGATTTTGGTTTGCAAAACCAAGAGGAGCTTTCCCTAAAGCTCTTCCTTGTGTCCATTCCCACAATAATAAGACCAATACCTGCTACTGCTGGGCCCACAGCACCATTTATGGAATACTCACACTGTGTTAGGCTTTGTGTTATTCACTTAACGTCATGATCTTGTTTTCTTAGAACCTGGTAGGTAGATACTATTATTGTTTCCATTTGACAAATGGGGAAACTGAGCTAACTCTCACACCCCTAGCAAATGATAGGCATGGGACTCAAAGCTGGCTTTATACTTCTAGAATATATTCTTGATATGCTTTGTGGCATCTCTACAATGCCCAACATCGTAAGGTGCAGCCTCGGAGTTGGGGGTTGTGAGCTGGTCTCCAGCCTGCTATTAGGTTCTGGCCACTGTAAAATTGGGAGAAACAATAATAATCACTAAGAAAGAACAGCTCCTTGCCTTACAAAATGTGGAACAGTGCTCCCAAAAGGTAGAAACCTCGGTGGCCAGGAACCCAGCCACCAGAGACCTACGAGAAGGAACAGTATACAAATTGTGCATGCTCCAGGAAAGGACTCACAAATAAATCCTGTGGGTGCAGAGGAACACACAGGGTCAGTGACAAAAGAAACAGGGCTCAGGAAACAGATGCTCTTTGTCAAAGAGACACGGAAGCACTAAGAGGAGGGAGCAGGAAAAGGAGGCAATGCTGTGTGATGATAGGATCGCCAATGCAAGGAGGGGGCTCTCACTGGGCCAGTCCTCTGAAAGCCATCAACAAGTGAGGTCTAGTCTTTGTTGATGCTCTTATGCTCTGAACACTGTTGTGAGTATATGCCATGTGTCACTCTGTGTGTGTACATGTGTGTGTGTGAGAGAGAGAGAGAGAGAGACAGACAGACAGACAGAGAAATTAAGATTGAGGCTCATCTTGATTACCTGACAGTGGGCACTGTGGGTGCTCTCCCAGGTCGTGTGGCCTCCTCACGTTGTTCCTATGTGCCCAAGCCCCTGAGTCCTGTGCTTTGCTTCTGAGGGCAGCCCCTGGGCCTGGACTGTCCTTGGGTAACTGGAGCCCAAGGACAGCCCATTTGCCTTCATTCTCAGAGTTCCAACAGTGTCTGGGAATTATATCTCCTTGCAGATGACTCTTAACGATGACTGACTGGTGAAAAAGTATGAACTCCTCGGTCCCTTGTTTTGATGGAGGGCAAACTCTAAGGTGTAATTTCCGCTCCAGATTCCTCTACAGGATGGGAGGAAGCTACTCTTATAGCCTGGTGTCCACACCTCCCATTTCCTGCCCTGCTGTCCCCATGCCTTAATCAGCTTCTCCAGGGGAACTCACTGAATAAATCAAGTGCACGCAAATCCTGGTCTCTGGCTCGGCTTCTGGGAGCCTGACTAAGATGATCACTAGCACAGTGCTAGAAATGCCACAAGGAAGAGAAAAACAATAATTACCTGTGTGAAAAACGTGGCTCAGGGAGATCGTTCAATGTATTTGGAAAGATTCCTGAGATAATTCAGTGTGAGGCCAAGTCCCTCCCCACTCCAGTGCACTGGCTAACGTTCCAGTTCCTGGTGGGTTTTGTTTTCTGATCGAGACAGATAAATTGAGGGCAGGAGAAGAAGTACTTGGGAAAATGGTATAGAGCTTGAGTTTTGCCTGGAGGGGGAAGGGAGGAGGTGGGCTGGAGGCAGCACTCAGCAACACCCTGACAAAGATATTGAATAATATTAAGTTTCTGTAAAATGTTAGTTTTTGGGGAGTATCTACATGCCTCTAGCTGACACTGCCTCCTAGTGAGAAAGGGGTGGGCTTTCCGCTGGGTCCTTTGAAGGGTAACTAGGAAAGGCATAGTCGGCCAGGATTGGCTGACATGCTTGAAGGGCCATCTGTGTGGCACTAAGTTCTTCAGGCAAGAGGGGGATGCTACAGACCAGATATTCCTGGTCTCTTTCCCTTGAATAAGTGTCAGACAGGAGAACCAGAGTCAACTCTCCATGACTGTATGGGACAAGTCACAGTTGGGGGTCCGGTGCAGGCCAGGCCCTGTCCTTTCATCTGTACGTCTGAGAAGTGCAGGGATATTCTTTACGATTTCATGAGAGGAGCCAGCCTACCTCATATAAGACATCCATCGCTCCCGTGTTTCAAATCTGAGGTGTGTTTCTTTATCATTTTTTTATTGTTGTCCAAATACGATTGTCTCCATTTTCCCACCACCACTTTGCCCTGCTCCCCCAACCCTCCCACCCCCCCCATCCTTCCCCACTTTGGCTTTGTCCATGTGCCCTTTATACTTGTTCCGTTACAACCCTTTCCCTTCTTTCCCCCCTTATCTCCCTCCCCCTTCCTCTCCGGTTACTATCAGTTCGTTCTTTGTTTCAATGTCTCTGGTCAAATTATGCTTGGTTGTTTATTTTGTTGATTAGGTTCTGGTGGAACTTCTGTGTTATAAGGAAATTAATGGGACAAATGACATTTAACAATGGCTTGTCAACCAATGGTCACTGGCACCAATTCAGCACCAACAGGAATCCCCAGTTTGGGGGGTGCAGTGAAGAAGGAAACTATTCAGTGCAAACAGTTCAATTGTGATATGCCATGGCTGTGAGAACAGCACAACTGCAGAACAGCTCAATTGTGAAGCAGCAAGGCTATGAAACAGCACAGCTCTGAGGTGGCCCTGGGGTGAGGCGGCCCTGGGGCAAGTCCTCTCTGGCTAGGCAGCTGTGCTCTGTCCTGCTCCAACTGCCCCAGTTCAGTCTGCCTCACTCTACTCTACTCTGCCCTATGCTTGTCTACACGCGGCTGCTCCTGTGCTGGTCTGCTCCACTCTGGTCCAGAGAGACACCTTCAGTGTTTCAACTTTAATGTTTCAATTCCAGCTGGGGAAACACAATCTTCAGTGGAAAGGGAAAGTAGGTGTCCCCACTCAGAGGGGAGCTGACTTATAGACAGAAGTTCCTGCCCCTGATCCCTGACTGGTCTGTGCTCATGCAAATGAGGACTCCAATTCCTAGCAGTTTGATTGGTCCAAAAAGTACTGTCCTGATTGGTCAGAATGGGGCTACTTTGACTAGTTGATAAAGATGCTGATGGGGATAGAGCTGAGCAGCTCCAATTGGACAGGAAAGTCTCAGTCCTATTGATTGAGATAGATTCCAGGTACTCCTTTATAAGAATTGGCTCAGAGAGCAGGAACACAGTGCAGATGGGCAGTTCAACACAGAGGCACATAGTTCAGTGCAGGCTTCTCCCTGAAGTACAGGGAGAAGTACAGGGGGTTTGCATAGGAGGTCCCCACATAGAAATGGATGCTAAGCTCTGGTTTTAAATTTGAGTCCAGTTACCCACTAGGAGTCCTTCTCAGTAGATATCTTTTTTTCTCAGTGTCCACAAGGTCTAACAAATATACAAAAGATGTGGCCAAGTGAATGTCTGCAACAGATAACAATTAACAAATGTATGAATCACTCAGCTGTTTACATGTCAGTTCTCAAGTCTAAGTTAGTTTGTGGGGGAGCCATGTGTGAGCCAATGTGACTAGCTATGGATGAGCCCCTGTGTGCAGGTAAACAGAACAGGCCTACCTCTGGCTTCGGACAGGCTTCTCACATACCAGGGAGTTATGAATTGTGTCCTAATAGCCATGCTAGAGGGCAGACTCTGAGGGCTGCTCAGTTTCAAAGAGCCATAGAGAAAGTACCTGCATTGTGAAGGGGAGGACAAGGACCACTCTTACTGAGCTGCGGGGCGGGGGGATTTAGGGGCAAAACACATGAGGTCATAGGGCTGTTGTGAGAATTAAATGGGAGAATGCATGTAAAGTATGTGGAAGAGTGACCGGCCCAGAAAAACATTGTGTATTGCTATTACGTCTATGCATGCACACATGTGTGGTGTAATTTCACGTACCACTTTAACTATTTAATTATTATATATGAGTACTCAGTGTTGGGTAATAAATTAGGCTATATTATTAAATAATATCTTATGTGTAATGCATTATTGTATTAATATATTAGACATGTACTTTTACTTTATGTTACTATATTATATATAATATACTGCTATATTATTCTAGTAACATCACTTTAATATATTAACAAATTGTTTAGTAATTTATTATTAAATTTGTTAAATATTATTAAAATTTAATTTTTATTATATATTAATATGTAAAATTTAATATTATTATGTATCAGCATATTATATACTACGCCTACTATACAGTATCTGTTATAATGAGCAAGGGTCTGGTGGTGGGAATGTTGTGGTCTGTCGAGGTGAGATGAGCAGCAGTCTGCTCTGCGTGGCCTGTGCAAGGACGGAGAGTGGGAAAGAAGGATGGAAAGGAATTCTGGGATTACTTTTATAGGCCTAGTGGGGATCTGAGCTGTGTTCAATAAACAAGGGGACACTTCCTTACTCAGAGTATGTGCTGAGCACTCCTACCAGTCAGGTGCTGTGCTGGGTACAGGAGAAACAGCCACACTGACACAGACAGGACCCCTCCCTGGTGGAGCTCACTAGTTTGTGTGGGAGGCAGACCTGGAAGGACACCCTGAGAAAGAGAAGTGTAAGCACCCCCACTGCAGAGCAAGGAGGTGCTACAGCCTCACCGTTCTATGAGGGGTTTCAGAAAAGCTGGAGTTTGGTAGGTGAGTAGTAAGGGCAGTGGGTTGAGCTGGAGCACAAAAAAGAGAGTTTCAGACAGAGCTAGCTCCCATGCTGTGCTGGGGTGGGGGGCCACGAAGGGAGGGCTCATCCAGAGCAGAGAGCTGGGGGAGCAGGCCAGGTGTGGTGGGATGTGGGCAGTAGGGAGGCACAGGCAAAGGGTCCTGTGCCAAGTTCAAATGCACTGAGAGAGGAGAGGACATGGCAAGGAGCTGGGGCTGCTAAGGCAGAGAATGAGCTGTGAGGGGCCCTCAGCTAATGCTTTAAAACTGGCAGATTGGGAAGTTTAAACTTTGCTGTAGGCAACAGGCAGCCAAGGAGCCAGAGCTTGGCGCATGGTGAGAGATGGAGATTAACGTGACATTTGGGTAGAAGTAAGGACAGCATCAAGGATGCCTCCAAGGTTCTGGGCTACTACAGGGAGGAATCGTTGTTGTTGAAGGTGGGAATACATCTTGGTAAAAGACTAAGGTTTATTTTAATATTTCCAATGTTGGCATTTGAAAGTTGGCTAAATTTGTTTCCCTGGTGTGAAATTCAGAATTCATAAATTCAAATAAACTTATAAAATGAAAATACAATTTTAGAGTCAGTCATCGATAACTTCACTAACTCGCTTGCTAATTGTCTGTAATTGCCAAGATTACACATCTGAACAATGTGGAAATCCTCTTCATCACCCACCCCACCCCCAGCCTCCAGCATGTGTTACAAAAGTATAATCGTGTGACTTCCGAGACTCACATGGGAGCACTGGAATAAAGGCTAGGAGATATAGGACAGCCCATGCCGGGTAAGGATGAGTGTTTTAACAACTGGAGCTGCCCCAGATTGAATGGCTAGTCCTCGAGGAGATGAGCTCTCTCTCGTAATTGTTCGAAGAAGGCCAACTGAGCACAGTGTTACACAGGATACACGAATGAGCAGGTGGCTCTCAACTCTTAGGTCCACAATCCTCTGATTTCAAAGTCTTTTTAAAAAAGTTTATTTTATTGGTTATGTTATTACAGTTGTCCCAATTTTGCAATTATTCCCCTTTGTCCCCCTGCCTGGTACCCCCTTCCCTCCAGGAATCCACCCCCTTAGTTCATGTCCATGAGTCGTGCGTGTAAGTTCTTTGGCATCTCCATTTCCTACACTATTCTTAACTTCCCCCTGTCTATTTTGTTCCTACCATTTATGCTTCTTAATCCCTGCACCGTTTTCCCCCATTCTCCGCCTTCTCCCTCCCATCTGATACCCTCCAAACGAGCTCCATACCTATGATTCTGTTCCTGTTCTGGTTGTTTGCTTAGGTTTTTTTCTTTTTTTAGATTCAGTTGTTGATAGTTGTGAATATGTTGCCTTTTTAATGTTCATGGTTTTGATCTTCTTCTTTTTCTTAAATAAGTCCCTTTAACATTTCATGTAATAATGGCTTGGTGATGATGAACTCCTTTAGCTTTTCCTTGCTTGGGAAGCACTTTATCGGCCCTTCCATTATAAATCACAGCTTTTCTAGATAGAGTAATCTAGGCTGTAGGTCCTTGCTTTTCATCACTTTGAATACTTCTTACCAGTTCCCTTCTTGCCTGAAAAATTTCTTTTGAGAACTCAGCTGACAGTCTCAAGGGAACTACTTTGTATTCAACTTCGCTTTTCTCTTGCTGCTTTTAAGATTCTCTCCTTATGTTTAATCTTTGGCATTTTAATCATGATGGGTTTTGGTGTGTTCCTCTTTGGGTCCAACTTATTTGAGACTCTCTGTGCTTCCTGGACTTGCATGTCTATTTCCTTCACTAAATTATAGAAGTTTTCTTTCAATATTTTTTTGAATAAGTTTTCAATTTCTTGCTCTTCGTTTTCTCCTTCTGGCATTCTATGATTTGGATGTTGGTACATTTGGAGATGTTGCAGAGGTTCCTAAGCCTATTCTAATTTTTTTAAAATTCTTTTTTCTTCTTGCTGTTCTGGTTGAATGTTTATCTCTTCCTTATGTTCCTGGTTGCTGGTTTGAATTCCAGCATCTTTCCCTTCTCTGTTGGTTTCTTATGGATTATTCTTTATTTCACTTAGTGTCACCTTCTCTTCTTCCTTTATTTTTTGCCATACCCAGAGAGTTCTCTGAGTATCTTGATAACCAGTGTTTTGAACTCTGCATCTGATAGGTTGACTATCTCCATTTTGCTTAGTTCTTTTTCTGGAGTTTATTCTGTTCTTTCATTTGGACCATATTTCTTTGCCTCTTCAATTCAGCAACTTTCCTGTGTTTGTTTCTGTGTATTAGATAGAGCTACTTTGACTCTTAGTAGCATGGCCTATGTAGAAAAGGCACCTACAAATCGTGTGGGTTGGAGACTTAGGTAATTGCCAGGGCAGGGCAATCCACTTTACTTACCACTTTGTGTCTGTGTGAGGAGGGCTCGGAGAGGGTAGAATGCCTCCTCCTGGCTTCTGGTGGTTCACCTGGTGCTCGCCCCATTTCCAGTCATGTCGCCCCCTTCCCATGTGTGACTGGTGCCCTTCCAGCCACTGCCCTGGTAGTGAATCCTGGAGTGAGTGGGTTTGCATATGTTCTAAGACTGTGCTGGCCCTTTAAGTGATGAAAATCCAGCAGTTTCTTCTGCTACCCCAACCCCACTGGTTTTTACAACCAGGGATAATGGCGATCTGTCTCCCTGGTGCGGGAACCCTGAGAAGTGCTGTCTGGCCTGGGGCTGGGATCAGTGCTCCCGAGGTATCCCTCCTATCCATTCCACTGCCATTGGGGCCTCCGCCTTTCCACAACACACTGCATCTCTGCCCTCTCTGTGACTCCTCCCCTCCAGGGTGAATGTATCTTCTTTAAACCCTTGGTTGTTGGACTTCCAAACAGGTTGATTTTCTGATAGTTTTGGGTGTTATTAGTTTTGAGATCTGATTGTAATTCTTTCTATGGTTGTGTGAGGAGGTGAAGCATGTCTACCTATGCCTCCATTTTGGCCAGAAGTCTGATTTCACAGCCTTAAAGAAGGTACCTTGGGGGTATTCTCTTTTGTCCCTCAAATGATTACTTTCCACCCTCAGTTCCAATCAGCCTTTCCAAATTCTCCGTTAAGACAACCACAGGCTTATTGACCACGGAGTAGCACTTAGGCTTGGTAATCCCATATAGCTCCCCTTCCTCTGCTGGGCCAATATCCTCTGAACCCCACACTTCAGTTCAATTAATCGTGTTGTTTCTGCAGGGTCATAATACAACAGCCAGGCCTCCCAAGGGAACCTCCCTGCTCCCCCATCATCTGTCCTTCTCTCCATTCCCTCCCTCCCTCCCTCCCATTACCTCCTCACCCTACTCTCCCTCTTCATCACCCCTTATTCCCTGTCACCACCCTCCACCCCTACCAACCTCACTGCAAACTAAGGGAGCAGATTAATAGGAGCCAAACACTGTCTTTCTGCAGAGATTTCACAAGGCCAGAAGAGAACTTTTCAGAAGAGATCAGGTTCCTATATGACCCAAAGACGCAGAATGCCAAGTTGCTCATTAGCTTCTTCAATAGCTCCAGTGTGCAGTCCTTTCATCTGTCTTCTGCCACTGAACCAGAATAGAGAGGGAGATGGGCACCACATCTCCTGTGATTTGTGATGTCCAGAAATCTTCTGAGAGGAAGCTCTGTCCCAATCTATCCGGTCGGCTCTCCCTGGCTTTGCCTAGAGCCCTGAGCTGCGGTGTGACCTCTCATCATAGCATGTGGAAGCCTGCTTGCCAGTTCCAAACATGTCACTCTGTTGGTATTGCCATCATTTGTCTGGCCCAAACCTTAGACCTTGCAGAGTAAAGCATTGATAGAATCAAAATTTTGGATGGTAGCACACAAAGAGATCACAATTCAGTGAAACAAGAGAATAGCCCTGGACAGGCCCTACCCACCCCTGTGACCTTGGGGGAGCCATCTCAGCATCCCACCGTCTCTTCTCTGTGGAAGATTGTGGAACACTGAACACAGTGATTTTGGAGGTCCAGCCAGCTCAAAACCTCTATCACTGGACAGCTAGGAAAGAATTCAAATGAGTAGCTGTTTTTCTCTACCCCCTAATTCTTCTTAGTTAGGACACAAAACTGAAAAATCAAACCAAACCTGGAGACAGAAACCCCGTGCTGGGCTGCGGCCTTTCACAATGTACAGTGTGTTTGTGACTCTGACCCCGCCCTCAGTCACCAGCATTGGTGCTTTCCTCTCCTGAGCAGCTGCTTCTCGATGCTTCCAAGGGACAGTGCTATTCTGTGTCCACCTTCTATCAGAGTCTTGCACGCTCCCAGCCTGTGTTAATGCCTCTCTGGGCCTTCCAGGGTGGCAGGGTGTAGAAGACCCAATGACAGTCTGGGGAAAAGGATAAAGGAAACTGACTGGAGCCGGAGGCTTCACCAACTGGCATTTCTGGCAGAAGGACGCTCTTGGCCCATGATCGGCCTGTGGATGAGTCAGCATTGGAAGAGCAAATCCAGCCTGGCAGGTCTGAATCTGTGACTGAACAGAATATTGATTGCACTGGGCTGCAAATGAGAGAGAGGAATGTGGAGGGAGAAAGAGAAAGACATTCATGCTAGATAGATGCAGATAAGAAGGTAAAAGGCATTTAGTCCTGATTTTCCTTCTCAAGAGCCTGTTAATAATAGCTAAGACTAGCGCCATACTTGTGAGTTGTTTTTCACTGAACCCTGAGTCATTCTCTGTTGCCTACTAAACAGACTGGAGGTAAGCAGGCATGGGAGGGGAGGGGAGGACAGTGGATGTGTCCCAACATGCCTGGCAGCATCTGTCAATAGCAGCATCAGTCCATTTCTGAACTGGCGGCATTTATCAGCAATAGTAGTGCCCTCTGAGGGTCAGGGGTAGAGCCTGAGGAGTGGACGAATCTCACTGTTGGCCTTTTACCAGCAGGTTCTGTTTCCCAGGGATAACTACTGTGTTGCAGGAGAATATGATTTTAGAGAAGGGGGCCCTGAACACAGACAAAAAGAAGGGGTTCATTTTCTCTTTCCGTACAGGGTCAGCCCATGGGAGGACAACTGTGTCCCCTCTCAACTGTGTCTCAAATTAACCCTCCAGACACTGTTAGGTGCAAAAGAGAAATGACACATGCAGTCCTTGAACGTTGGACACCTTGTACCTCTGTGGGTGCAAAGCTCTGTAGGACATGGTGATGTTGGTTTTGTTGTATGCTATCTGGTACAACGCTCTGCATAATTAGCAACAAAATAATCCAGTTTAGCGAACATTTGTGAAGCAATACCTATGGGCCAGGCATGGTGCTAGTGTCTGGAGAATCAGGTATGACCAAGAATCTGGCTTACTCACGTGCTTTCTGATGGCTTTGATGGTTGCCAGGCAGGAAAGTAGTATGTGTTAGAATTGCATTATGGAACATCTTAAGTAGTCACGAAAGTCTTTAAAAGGATAAAAATCATTACATTTCAGTTTTACTTGTTTTATAGAAGAACAAAAATAAACTGAAGCTGTTGAACCTTAAATAAATTCTTTACCACAAAATAGATTATTTCTCTAGTGTAAGAGATTACAGAAAACTTAGCAGGCTGGGATTTTTCATGTGCACATGCGCACGCTTGCACACACCTATACTGTGTGTCTCAAATTTAGAGCTTTGCCAATGGTTTCCTTCCAAACGAAGATGAGGATATTTGCGTTCTCAAACTGTATTCATTTACCCTCCTCTACCTGTTAATTTTATTGTTACATTATTATCTTCCATTGAATTGTGTGCCCCCAAGAGTCCTAACCCCTGGCTTCTGTGAATGTGACCTTCCTGAGAAATGGAGCCTTTGCAGATGTAATCAAAGTTAAAATGAGGTCATACTGGAGTATAGTGGGCCCTAATCTAGTTGATTAATGCCCTCTAAGAGGGAGGTTTTGACTTAGACATACAAAGGAAAGAAAGCCAAGTGCAGACAGAGGCAGAGATTTGAGTGGTACGTATACAAGCCCAGGAACACCGAGGACGGCCGCAGCCACTGGAAGTCAGAGAGCGGCCGGGATGGTTCGCTCTCAGAGCCTCTGGAGGACCTGGTCCTGTCGGCATCTTGACTTTGGACTTCTGGCTTCAAGAACCGAGAGATAATAAATTCTATTGTTTGAAGCTCCACTTTTGAGACACTTTATTATGGCAGCCCTAGCCAACAGTGTTTTCTCATTGTCTGGGCTTACAGTAATCACATTCTGTTTGGCAAGCATCATTCTTATTGGTGGGTGTTACATGTTTTATATTTAAATAGATTCATTGTTCACCACCTGTTTCTCTCATCTTATTTTATCTTCTCATCTTTGAACTCTTGGTGAGCCTCCCCCTTCCCTTTCTTTTTTTCTAAAGATTGTATTTATTTATTTATTTTTAGAGAGAGAGAAAGGGAGAGGGAAGGAGAGAGTGTGAAACATCAATGTGAAAGAGAAACATCGATCGGTTGCCTTGTATACACACTCTGACTGGGGACTGAACCCACAATCCAACATGTGCCCTCACCGGGAATTAAACCAGTGACCCTTTGCTTTGCAGGACGATGCCCAACCAACTGAGCCGCACTGGTCAGGGCCCCCTTCCCTTTCTTTGTGTTATATGTCTGCATGGTTGCCCAGCCAATTCTTTTCATCTGACACAGTGCTGAGTAGCTCTGTCCAGACATTCTGTTTGCTCTGAATTAAAGAGGGTAACGACATTCCACCTGTCTTTTCTGAGACTGAGCTGTTTTTCTCTATAAGCCATTTGAAGACTATTTCCCTTTCTTCTGCTGTAGAGAATTGCAGGGGTAGAGGGAAAGAATTCAGTTGGTGTGATCTAGTAGAGTCATTGCGCTATCTAGACTTTCTTTCACAGAAGGGAACTTTGTTAAGTCTCCCCTACCAGGACCTACTCCCCTTAGTTGCAGGGTATACCCAGTTCCATGAAAGCACCCTAGTGGTTCAGATCACCTCCCCGTGGGCTGTGAAAGCCTGGAGGCCTTACTTCAGGCCAAGGGCACACACTTCCCCATTGTACCCATTTTTGTCTCACAGCTGATTCTATTACTCCTCGGTCAGAAGGGAAGACAGAAGCAACTCTCCTCTCTGCTTGGCTCTCAGCGTTTTGGGCACCCACCAGTGTGGCCCCTGGGACTGGTGTGGAGGCTGCCTAAAGACCTGGCTACGGTTGTGCTCCACTCCAGAATCTCCCTTTTTTTTGGCATCCAGTTTTTAATATGTGCATTTTTCTTTTTTTACAATATATTTCTTTCCTCCTTGGTTACTGTTGAAAAACTCTTTTTCTTTTTTTGCCATTGCAAATTGGGAAAGAACATTCTGTAAAGCCATCTTAACTCAAAATTCACCATTAAAAATAGTGAACTTACATTGAACGTATGTTTAACATAATCGTAACTAATGTTGATGAGAAGATGAATGAATATATTGTTACTCAGACTTCTAATTCCACTATGCTTTTCCTAGGGAATTGGCAAAGAGGATAAAACTGCAAAGGACCTCAAAGGATGGTTTTGGCTTGAGAGGCAGTATATTAATCAGGGGTCTCCAGAGAAACAGAACCAGTAGGAGATTCTCTCTCTCTCACTTATAAACTGTTGAGGGATTTATTATGGGCAAATTGCTCATGTAATTGTGGAGGCTAAGTCCCACACTGTGCTGTGTGCAAGAGCGGAGACCCAAGAGAGCTGGTGGTATACTTCAACCTGAGTCTAAAGGCCTGAGAACCAGAGATGCAACTGGTATTGTTCCTTGAGTCCCAGCACAGGTGATAAATGTCCCAGTTCACAAAATCAGGCAGAGAGAGAGAGAGAGAGAATTCCCCATTTCCTCCACTTTTTCGTTCCATGGTGCCCTCACAGATTGGATGAGGCCCACCCACATTGGGGAGGTTTATCTCTTTTTTTTTTTCAATCTATGGATTCAAATGCTAATCTTTTCTGGAAACACCTTCACAGAAACACCCAAGTAACATTTAACCAGATTATCTGGGCATCTCATGACTCAGTCAAGATGACACATAAAATTAACCATCACAGGCAATAATCAGCATAACAGCTAAAATATTAGATCCTGGGACACAGGTTTGAATACTTGGTTCAGCTATTTACATGCTGTGTGGCCTTATTTTAGGGCACTTAACCTCTCTGTGCCATAGTTACCTCATCTGTAAGATGGGAATGAAAAGGGCTAGTTGTGCCCTGGCTCAGTTGGTAGGAGCATAATCCCATGCACCAAAAGGTCATGGGTTTGATTCCCTGTCAGGGCACATCTGGGAGGCAAACAATTGATGTTTCTGTCTCACACTAATGTTTCTCTCTCTCTCTTTCTCTCTAAAAATCAATAAACAAGAAAAACATGTTCTTGGGTGAGGATTAAACCCCCCCACTAATTGTGAGGATGAAAGGTGATAATGTGTGAAAGCTCTGAGCTTTGGGGCTGGAGTTTTAGAAAGCCTGAGCTGGAAGGTATCTTCTAGTTAATCTGATCCTTTCTTGTATGTAATATAGGAGCAATGAAACTGGCAGCCCGTAAAAGCTCAGCCTACCTCTGAGGAGAAGGTAAGGTAATGGAATTTGTGTGTGGTGTCCAGAAAGGAAATGTGAGCTACAAAGCGAGACTACAGATCATACTGACTATGCAGCATCGTTTGTGAGCAGGGCAGCTGGGCAGGTCCGTGGGCCTCGCCACACAAGCCCACGTGTTAGGGTCTTGAGTGTTGCCAGGAGCAGGGTCTGGAGCAAGATCTGAAGCCAGTCGGGTGCAGGGCTCTCATCATCAGATTATTCTACTTGTGTAAACTGTTTTATTCATGCCAATGGGGCCATCTTTACATTCCCCCATTTCTCCATTAGGTACATCTTTTCACTCTTACCAAATATGTCCTTTTGGGGAGACACTTTTTAAAAAGGAGTTAGGTGAGTGCTGTTGGATCCCAGCCATCACCAATAATGACATCAATACTGAGCATGATTTATTCATTGCAACAAACCTTCTGAACCCAAAGCCCTTACCGGGCATTCCCTTGTGATTTTTACACAGCCTGATGATGCAGCATGGAGGAGTTTATTTTCTTTTTCGAGTATCTGCGAGGAAACAGGTACCAAAGTGGTCAGTCTCTTATCAAGAGACACTGGACAGTGAATAACACAACTCAACCTGGAGATCACCCTCTGAGAAAGGAAGAGTCTCTAGCCCATCACTTTCCCTTGCAGGCTGCACCCCTCTCAAGTGGGTGCTCACAGTTCACACTCGAAGCTAAGGAGCAGGACTCCTCGGGCAGAGAATGTTGTTTGAATGGCCATGGGTTGTATGTGTGCTGCCAGTCACAAAGATAGCAGGTACCTTCTCAACACGGTGTTTTTCAAGGAAACAACCTCATGACCTAAAACTCAAGTTTTCCCCTGCATGTCTTCCTGGCTGTGCCTTCCGTCCAGCCCTGGAGGTAGAGCTGGCTGCAGAGGTGTTCCTTATGTGCATGTCGTGAGCTCAGGAGACCAGAGACGACCCAACCTAGCTCGCTGTTGTTTCTGACTCTCCCATTCTATCCTCAACATACTAGGTGCTTCATACACGTTTGTTAAACTGACTTGAATCAATGAATTCATTCATATTTAAAGGATAATGGTGTGATAGCACTGAGGATATTCCAAATACATTTCAAAGGCAATTCCAAGAGAAATTGTTTCAGCCAGGAAAATTGAATAAACCAACCCTGGCTGCTGTAAAGGCTCACACAGCAAGGAGCGTGCTGCAGCTGCAGCCCAGCCCAGCGTGGTTCGGGGGTGGGCTTTCCTCCAACAGCGACATGGGTCTGGGCTGCTCCTGTCACCGTGCCACCCACAGGTAACCCCTGACAGAAGGTCATCTTCTGAGTCAAATATGGCTTATGAAAGTCCTGAATATTGATTTTTAAAATGACTATAATTATACTAGTGATCAGAAAAGCCTAATTTAAACGTATCATTATATTCCAAACTATCTTTACCAAGGCATTTCATTCTTTAAAAAAGTGTATTAAATAGTCATCATGCACTGAGCACTGCGCCAGATGATTTGTGGAACGCAGAAGTAGAAGGCATGGCCCACAGAAGTGAAGGCTCTACCTGGGGAGGTAAAGGTACATCTTGGGATTGAGTAAAACATGAGAGCCTCAGCAGGGCTGAGTCAGTCTCCTCCAGAAGCCTGTGGGAGGGATTCCAATCGGTCCCCGTGTGACTGGGAGTGGACAACCAGGTGGGAATCGATGGACCAGTAGAATTTCCCAGGTGGAGAGGATGGGAGGAGGAGCTGGGAATGAGGCTCTGGTAGAGGGACTAGAGTGAGGAGGGGCCCTGAGGCAGAGAGAGCAAGGCACATTTAGAGACTGGAAAATTTACTGGGGCTTGAACATTTGGTGGGAGGGGGTGAACCTGGCAAGGGAGGTAGGCAGGTCCCAAGCCCCAAAGGCCTTATAAGCAAAGCCTAGGCAGGCTCTTGGACTCTGTCCTTTCCATGCCATGACTATCCTTCACCTTCCAGTCCCTTCCAGACCAGGGACCCCTGCACCTCCATCCTAGGTCCTAATTTAGCTGGTGGCCATTTATCTGCCAGGCACAAAAGTCAATGATCCCAGGGGAGGTGCTAGCAGAGAAGTATGCAAGTGTTCATAAAAGAGAGCCACCAAACTGGGAGAAGATATTTTCTACACAGATAACAAGTAGGGAATAACAACCACAGGGCATAAAGAAGGTACTACAAATCAATAGAAATAACTTAATAGAAAAATTAGATAAAGCACTCTACAGGCATAGAAGTAGAAACATGAATGGTCAATAACAGAAGGACAAGACACCACCAGGTCAGTAATCAGGAGAATGCACAAAAAACCATAGGACTCAGGGTGCTCTCTTGTCTCAAGCTACTTGTGTATTTATTCAGGGAATTAAAGACGAAAAAGCCCTTCTGATCCAAAGGGATAGCACTCAGATGGTGACATTTGCAGTCTTGGATCAGGTTAGTAGAGTAGGTGTCGGGGGGCAGATTTGCTTTTCAAATCTCATCAGTTGAGAGACTGCTACATCTTTTTATTGTTAAGGAGGCAGAGGCTGCATTTTTGGTTAGTCCTGGTCTCCCTAGAACAGTTAATGCAGTCATCAGGGTCTCTGGCAGCAGCATCCTGAAGGTATCATCGCAGTAGGGCCCCAACAGAGTTTTCCAGCTGAGCTCACGGAGCATCCTCCGATTTCTTAACCCTTGCCTCTTGTGCCCCATGCTCTAGTCACGGCAAACTATTTAAGTCCTCTGAATATGCCAATACTTTAAACCTCAACCTTTTACTGTATTTCCTGCTCTGTTTGGAATGTCCCCTTTCAACTATTCTGCTGCAAAACTCCTACTTACCCCTTAAGACCCAACTGAAATATTCCTTCTGTGACTCATTCTTTTCCTGATTTACCCAGGCAACATCAGTGTGGCCCTCTTCTGTGTTTCTATTGCATTTAAAATAAAACTCACTTGGCCAGTGTGGCTTGGTTGGTTGGAGAGCCGTCCTGTGTACCAAAAGGTCAAGGGTTCGATTCCCAGTCAGGGCACACACCTATGTTGCAATCAGTGTTTCGCTCTTTCTTTCTCTCCCTTTACCTCTCTCTCTCTTTCTGAAATCAAGAAGAAAAATTAAAAGAAAATTCTCTTCTATTATAGTACTTGCCCCATTATTTTGTAAATATTTCATATTAATTGTGGAGTGCCCCCCTGACCCTCAAGTGTGAGCCCAAAAGGGTGGGAATTGCATGTCTTCAACTTTGCATCGGAACAGTGCCTGGCCTTTGAGGAGTAAATAAGTGAATAACTTTTTACATGAACATGAACATCCACAAGTCCTCTGAATAGTTTTAGTATGATCAGATAATCTGTGAGGCCATGGGTGTCCAGAAACAGGTTTGGATGGTTGCAAAGTTGGTCCCACTACTTCTAGACTTTCAGTAATTGCACATTTTTCCCCATCAGCAAGTTCATATAGATTTGCTTAACTGCAATCTTGCAGACAAAAAGTTTTAAAAAGCACAAACGTATTTTCAGCATGAGCTTTTAATTTTACCTTTTAGAAAATCTTTTAGGAACTTCTTTTTCTTAAGTTACAAAACAGCATTCTGAGCACAATATTCAGGTTCCTATTAAATCCTAGACGGATCCTGGACCAGCTGCATAATTATCATGTTTCTGAGAAAAGACGGCAGGTAGTGTATGATCTCAGACCAGGGTTGCAGGAAAGTGCAGCAATTGCAGAGCAGGATTCTGTCCCCTGATCCTCCGTCTCCACTGTGCGACAATGGAGCCAGTTTCTAATGATGGCTGTAGAAAAGGGGCAACTGGCTCATATTCCTAGTGGGACTCTCCCTGCAAAGCTGACTTCAACCCCACCGGGCCTGGAAACCATCACAGTTCTCATCAGAGAGGGTTCTATGGGCAGACGTTTTCCAATGGTCTGGTCATATTACATCACATTCATTTAAAAGTGACCTGAGTTTGTTCAGCAGGGATGGGAGGCAAAAGAATGATCAATATCACTTGGGAATGGGGCACCAACAACTGATGGGACCAGTGGGCAACTGAGATTGGTGAGAGTCATGCTGATGGGACCCATCAGACAGAGAGTGGCCCAGGGCATCTGAGGGGAAATGCACTTTTGGAAAAGCTGACAGTGAAAGTACTGGGTCCCAGGGCCACTGTATATAATTACCCAGTTGTTTTCTGCACAACCCTAGGGGGCACTGTTCAGTTAGACCACACTGGGAATAGCGTTCCCTCGGGCTGTATGGTGCACAGCCTGCACAATGATACGTGGCTTTAGGCTTTTGCATCTCTAATGTCATCAAGGCAGACTATCTTTATGCCTGCAGAGCAGACTGCATTTCCAGGGGGGCCCAAGGGCCGGTTTTCCTCACTACACCAGGAATCAAGTGACCAAGGTGGTAGGGGGTGAGCCTGCCAATGCCAGGCAACACCTCCTGCCCTCAGGGCAGCCAGGCTGAGCTGTCCTCACAGGACAGCTGACTGGGAAGGTGCCGTGGAGAGGGTGCTCTCCAAGTTAGAGAGACCCAGACTTGAATTCTTCTTTGTTTGTTACTGCAGCAGGCCCCCTGGTCATAGCTTGAAGCATTCGATGATCTCTTGCCTCAAGAGCACACTGCAGGTCTGTTTACTTGATGCCCTGGAGGGCTAACGCTGGTGCTTGCATGCTCTTGTTCGGTCCCACAGTTCTGGGAGGCACTCTGCATGCATTTTATCCTTTCATAGGCATGCTTGTGTGACTGCCTTCTTCCCCATCCCACTCTCCCTGCCCTAGACTTTTTGGAACCAACTCCCAAGTTACCTACTTGTACCCAAGTCTGTCTTGGGCTCTGCTTTGAAGGGAGCCCAAACTAAGATAGTTATCTTGAGCACTTGACTTATCTGTGTCTTGTTCTTCTCATCTGTGTTTGGGATGTATGTGTCACTTCAAGGATTATAAAGCATCATAAAAGTAAGAACTCACATTATACAGCAAAATTTCCCAAAGGCACTTCAAGGATCTCTGTGAGGATTACTGAGGTTAGACCTGTAAAACATTTTGCGCAGTGTGTGGCCCTAAGTAAGCATTCCACCCATGTTATTTATTTCCATTTGACTAAGAAGCTTCCATCTATCTGCTGAAGGGACCACAGATGTTCTCTTGACACCTGGCATGTCCCAGAATTAGTACCTGAATCAGTATTTTGATTATACGAGACCATCGATGGGGGAAAAAGCATCAACTGCAAAAACTAAAACCAGTCTTGTTAAATAGGAAATAGACAAATAGCAAAACAAACAAATGTACAAATAAGCAAAGGTATCCTTATAGGAACTAGTTGGTACTTTTAAATTAACTCTTCTTCACTATGCAGAATGCAGCTGTAATCTGCTTCAGACTGGGCAAAACCTGTCTCCCTGGGCTTCAGGAACAATGGAATTGCACCGTGGTGCTTGTCCTTTTTGCCTATAGAGGTCTCATAGGGACTCCTTTACCTTTGCACCAGCAGGGTTGTTGCTGTCCTCCGAGACCTCACGCTGCCCTGGGCAGGTGTGCAGTAATGGAACGGAATGCCACTGGGCCTGTGACATTACGTATCTCATTGCAGAGGAGATTTGCTCAGCAACCCTTCTGGCCCTCCTGTCACTGCCCTGCGGAAGAGGTGTCCTCACATTATAAAAAGCAAAAGTTCCGGGGGGGCAGACTTCTGCAGGGGGAAATTTGAATATCCCCCCAGGGTTCTGGCTAGGAATATTCCCCTTCCTCAGGGTGGACATACCTGTGGCTCCGAGTGAGCTGAAGTTAACTTCTCTTAACCTTGCCCTTGAGCTGCAAGCGCACCACAAGCTCCTGCTCCTGAGGCCTCCAAGAGCCACAGGAAAGGGACTAGCTCTGAGTTTGTGAGTTCATTCAGCTGGCCTGGTGATTCAGCCCTGCTGATGCAGGAGTAGGGCAAACTTGTTTTAAGGATGAATTAAACTTATTATGTCCCCCAGAGGGCAATTAGAGTCCCAGACAAGGGCATTCTCAATGCTATTCTAAAGCCTGAAAGAGTTTGTTAACCCTACTTACCAAGAGATTTACTACAAAGAATCTTAGGGAGAGGATAATATTGGTAAGATTGGTAAGATTATCTGGATAACACAGATAGAAACAAGACATCCTTACTAGGGGAGTGAATTAACTGGACAATGCTTCAGTTCCCCCAGTGGAGCCCTGGCTAATAAGAATGTTTTCCTTCACTTTGAGATCAGATCTTATTTATGCTGAGATCTAGACCAGGGGCAATAAACTTTTACATGAAGGGTAGGTACTAAATAGTTTAGGATTGGCAGGCAAGAAGGGCCTCTGTCACGGCTCACATGTGCCGCCGTAGCAGGAAGGCAGCCATAGATAAAGGTAAACCAATGGGCATGGCTGTGTGCCAATAAAACCTTATTTACAAACACAGACTGTGGGCTTCAATGAGAACTTACATGAGAGTAAGTTCTTTCAGACATGTTATCTTGTAGAACCATCTTATTGACTCCTGCCAATGGCCATTCATTCATTGGACAGATTTTTGTCAAGCACATACTATGTGCTGAGCATTCTGCTAGGGGTTGGAAGTAAATGGTGAAAAAAGAGCACAGTTCCTCTCTTTATGAAGCTTATAGTCAGGCCCAGTGGAGGATACAGGTATCTGAACAGGCCATGACACCGCTGTATGAAAAACCCCGAATGGGGTCATTTAAGGTCTGATGAAAGCAGAGGAGGGCTCTCCACCCCAAACTTGAGAGGTCAGGGAAGACTTCCTGGAGGAAGTGGCCTTAGTAATGTGGCTGCAAGGAGGAGCAAGAATTGGCCAGGCTGTCAAGGAAGGACAGCTGGGCAGGAGAAAAGGGATCATCTGAGTGAAAAGGAAATAATGTGAATCTGACAAACAGAAAAGTATTGAACCCTGAAGTCTTGTGTTCTGGGGCAAGTGGTGAGTGGTGAGCTGGAAAGGAGAAAGAAGCCGAACCATGCAGGGTCTAGGTGGCCATGAAACCATGCTTGAACTTTGTCCTGAGGGTGATTTAGAGAAGTGATATTATCAGATATACATGTGAAGAAAAATCTATCCACTTGCCCTGCAGAGAAAGGACAGGAGGGATGTGGCCAGGGAGGCGTGGGCGGCAGTCCAGTGGAGCCCAGTGTGGCCAGTGCAGGCGAGGAGAAGCACCACATTTGAGGTATTTATGAGCTAAAAGAGGTGGACACTGATGTGTCTATGTTGATGATCAGCTCTGCTTCTCAGATAAAGAATCTGTTGGCTTGAGGTTGTGAGAGGGCAAGGAGTTGGCAAAGAGCCAAACTTGGATTTAGGGTCAAATGTACATTGGAGAATTAAGGTGGAGAGAGGGGTGGTAACCATGATGGAGAGATGAAGTCGCACTTCTTGTTGAGACGAAGCCAGCCAGCTGGGGAGAGGCACCGTGGAAAATGGGCCATGGGCCACTGGGTCATGAGCCATTCACCTGTGGTCAGGGAGGAAAAGAGGATCCCTGAAGGAGTGGAACGAATGTCTAGTGGCCAAGCTCTGCCAGAGAGGCTAGTGGCTTGATAAAGTTTTTCTCATCGATGCCTTCATTTCAGTCTATGGGAATAATTTCTGTTTGATTCGGGATGTATCTTACAAGTTATAATGGCAGCCAATGGAGAATCATATTTCCTTGACCAAAAATCATGTTGTGATCAATTTGAATGGCACACATTTGAAAGGAAAGCATGTCAGAGTCTTCAGGATCCTCAGAGGCAATCTAGCTCAGATTGCACCCCGTGTTTCCTTTCATCATATCTAACTGGGGCTCTAAGACCCAATGGGAGACAGTCCAATAATGGTTGCAATGCAAGAGTTTCAATCCTTGAGTCAGACTATGAAAACCTTAAGCCAAGTAAAGGGAGTTTTGGCTGAGCGAGCTGGTGAGCCTGAGGGAGCACAGCAGTGGTCTTGACTGGTTAAAGTGGGTATAGTGTCCATCCCTTGGCAATCCTAGTAAATTGTGTGTGTATGTGTTTGGCAGGTACCCTTGGGGCACTGGGTTCCCATTGTACAAAACTCCAAAAGAGGTTGGTGAGTGGGTCCTACCCATATTTCCTTCCTGTCTCTGTAGCCAGAACTCTTGGTGAGGTTACTCCCTTCAGGATAGTCCTGGCCCCTGGCTAATGCTGCCCACTGGCCTATGATATGGCTTCTTTGCAGGCCTGCCCTGTTGGGAACTGTTTGCTGTTCAAGGAAAAACTGAGATGCGTCAAAGGCAGTTTTATTTTTCTGCATTCATTTCCCTTTCTCTAGTAAGTCCTTCTGCACAGAGGTTAGGTTCTAGAGAAGACACTGAGCTTCACAAGCCAGGTGGACATGCACATGTCTACAAGCAACGGGATCTGTGCAGGGAGGGGGGCAATGGTGGGGCAGGACGGAAGCCATCACCATGCCTCCTGGTTCTCAGGTACCAGCTCAGCTTTGCTTTGGGATCTGACTTCCCCTGCTCCTCTTTTCCCTCCAAAAGGCTTCATGTCCTCACTGACAAGTGAGCAAAGTCACTTCCTGGGCCAGCCAGCTGCTTCCCCCCTGTATTACTTTCCTAGGGCTGCTGTCATGAATACCACACACTGTGTGGCTAAGACAGAAAACAGGCTGCATCTTCAACACTTGGCTTAGAAATCTCATTCAAGTTCATCTCTTTCAAGTTCTAGTTTCCACAAAACAGTGGAACGCAATTTGGCCAAGTCCTCTGCTGCTTCGTAACAAAGATCACCTTCCCTACAGTGTCCAATAACCCGTTCCTCATTTCTGATTGAGGCCTACCAGAAACACCTTTACTTTCATATCCTACAACATTCTGCTCATGATGATATGTGTGTTCTCTCAGGTGATAAGAAACTTTCTCTCCAGTTCTTTTCTTTCTAAGCTTTCACTACAACTTCCTTTAAAATCTGTATTTCTACCAACAATTTCTTCTGGGAAATCTAGATTTTCCTAGCATGCAGCTCAAAATTCTTTCAGCCTCCTGTCCAACACCCAGTTTTAAAACCCCTTCCACATTTTTAGGGATTTGTTACAGTAGCACCCCCCTTTCCAGCACCAAAATCTATATTAATTAGCCTGCTAGAGCCGCCATAACAAAATACCACAGACTGGGAGGCTTAAACAACAGAAATTTATTTTCTCACAATTCTCAAGGATAGAAGTCCAAGATCAAAGTGTCAGCAAGGTTGGTTCCTTCTGAGATCTCTTTCCTTGGCTTGTAGACGGGCATTTTCTCTCTGTGTGTCTGCGTCCTGGTCTCCTCTTCTCATAAGGACAGCGGTCCTATTGTATTAGAGCCCACCCCAATGACTTCATTTCTACTTTTTCACCCCTTTAAGGGCTCTGTCTCCAAATACAGCCACATTCTGAGGTCCTGCAGGACCCAGGTCATCCCACGACACCCACTGTGCTGTGTCTGTTTGTCACACAGTGAATGGGTGCCCCCGTGACTCCCACTTCTCAGACACTGGTTTGTGCAATGTTTGGTTTGGACCTGGAAAAGCTCTTTGAGATGGAGACAGTCTAGACCGGGACTGGGACTACCTTTCCTGGAGTTTGGTGGGCCTGTGGTGACAATTATCCCTCTTTGGCCTCAACCACAGAAAGATCTACACTTGAGCTATTACAGATTCATGCTCATTAACCTTTAAAAAGCTAAAACAAAATATAATCCTGATACAGCCCCTGGTGATCACAGTATGATGGAGTGGGAAGAGATGGGATCAGTGGAGTTTGGTTTTCAGCACTGCTTCTTATAAGGTGGGCAATGTTAGCCAAGTCACATTGCATCTCTAAAACTTAGTCTTACCATCTGTGATGGATAATTACGTGTTACTTTGGGCCAGGGATGCCGATATTTGTTCACATGTCATTCTGAATGTTCTGTGATATTAAAATTTCAGTCAGTAGGCTGAGTAAAGCAGATTGCCCTCCCTAACATGGGTGAGCCTCATCCAATCGTTTGAAGGCTTGAATAGCGCAAAAACCCTGAGCATCCCTGACTAAGAGGGAATTCCTCCTGCCTGACTGCTTCCAAACTGAACACTGGCTTTTCCCTGCTTTTAGACACAACTAAAAAATCAGCTCAGCTGTTCCTGGATCTTGAGCCTGCTGGATTTTGAAATGGAATTTACACCATCGGTTTTCCTAGTTCTCAGGCTTTTGGACACAGACCAGACTATACCATTGGCCCTCCTGGGTCTCCGGCTTACTGACTCACCCTGCAGATCTTGGGGCTTCTCAGCTTCCATAATCATCCTGTGAGCCAATTCCTTATAGTTAATTATTATATATAATAAATTATCATATATAATATATTTAACACAACAATTTATATATTAATTCATATATGTTTGTATATGAATTAATGTATTTATATATGAATTAATAATTTATATATAATAAACTTTATACACACACACACACATTTGACCCTTTAACAATAGGCATTTGAACCACATGGGTCAACTTTTATGCAGATTTTTTTCAATTGACCCATGCAATTCAATTGACAAGTGCAGTTCAAACCTGGGTTGTTCAAGGTTCAACACTGAGTTTGGGAATCCTGGTATGGAGAGGGTCAACAGTAGTTACATGAAGATATTGACTGCATGAGAGGTCAACTTCTTTAACCCCTGCCCTTTTCAAGGGTCAACTACATAATTTTTTTGTGTGTTGGTTCTGTTTTTCTTGAGAACCCCAACTAATATGGCATCCTTATAAGTGGAATGAACGTGTAGCCCATCCATGCCCCATGGTCACTGCGATGATTAAATAAAGTAGCATTGGAGGACATTTTGGAAAAGAAGACATGCTATTCCAACCCCAGTCATCATAATTATCATTGTCAACAATGACTTGATGTTGCTCAATCTCAAGATCAGCTGTCAGTCTTTGTTTCAATGACCAACAGCATCTGACACAGGAAATCACTCCCCTTTGCAAAGCCTGCCCTGACTCCTGAGGAGCTTGCTTTCCTGGCTGACCCCTTTCTTCTTGCTTGTTCCTTCTTAGTCCTTTGGCTGCTTTTTTCTCTTTCCTAGATCTCTAAATATTACAGCATCTCAAGTTCTGTCCTTGGAATGCTTTGTTTCTCTATTGACCTCACTCCCTTGGAGAGCTCAATGAGTCTTTTAGATTCAAATGCTGTGGCTCCCCAGGAGCAGACCCTGGGCAGGAAACTTGGAAGAAGTGTACTGGAGCATACTCTGGGGATCAACTTGGGGGAGTTAAACAAGTAGAACTAGGGCTGCAGACTCACTGGGCAGAAGTTGAACTGAGATGTCATTGCTATTGCCAAAGATAAGCAAAGCTGGACACTGTTTAACTTGTGAAAAACAGATTTTAGTCAGGAATGTAATATTGCAATAGGGAAGAGAGTCTAGTGTGAACTCAACTTTGATTTGTACAGAGAGGTGCAGAAATGACTGGGTGTTTTAAAGGCAGTCTAAGGGGATAGGGAGGAGTCAGTGGGGTCCAGTAGAGTCAGGGAAATGAAAAATTACAAAGAGGGGAGGAGGGTGAAGAGGGGTGGGAGGAGGGGGAGGACAGGTCCCCATGAAACCCATATTTATTTGCTCCCTGGAGCTCACTGAAGTGAGGCTGCACCCCTCCCGTAGAGGCCAGGAGATGGGGGCCCTAGCCTCAGGTGTTGGCTGGGACAAATTGTCAACTCTCTTGGCAGCCTTCGGTGTTTTGAGGCAGGCATTTTGAGGGGGCTAAGGTCATGCTGAGGATATGGCTTTGAGCTATTAGAAACTGTTTCAGTGTTTGTTCAAATCTTTATAGGTCCAGGTTTAGGCCTAATTGAGAAGAGGGTTCAAAGGAGCCTGGCCAGTTTGGGCAAGGAGAGATTTTTTTTATTTTTTGTCACAATAAAATTATTTGTTCCCACTGGGACCTCTGGAGCTGGGGTGACCCTACGTAGCCACTGCACTTGGAGGGCAGGGCACTGGCTCTGCTGTGACCAGCCCTTGGATGTGCTGCCCAGGAAGGGGGTGTGACATCAGGCAAGGCCGTGAGCTACAATGAGGAAAATGAGTGTCTCTGTTTTCAGGGGGGTGTTAGGTCAAAAAAGGTTATGACTCCAAAGCGGGGGAAACCCATTCTTGCCATCAAATGGCAGGATTGGAACACAACCCTGGCTCCAAAGCAATTGCAGCCCTAGAGACATCAAGAGTTAATTTATTTCATTGCAAATATTGCAGGATCAGGAGGGCGACCAAAGCATAGATGACATATCTAGTAGCACTGTTTCCGTAGACTCAGCATGTTCACTCTCTCTCTCACATCAGGTCCCAGTTCTGTCAGTGGGCACCACGCTTATTGATTTAAAACTCAGTCTTCATCTTGTTTTATTTACAAATACCTGGGCCTTCAGCACATTGGCTCTGAACCTTCTCTGAATGTGCAGGTATGTTAGTGACTGTACTCACTCCCTTTTTCCTAGTGCGGGTCTTGGTGAAGGCCACCAGGGTTTTGATTACAGGAGTATGATTCAGTCCTTCTGGACCGAGCTGTGAGAGGAAAGCTCCCTTGGCTAATCGCCGATCCTCTTGTGGGATCTCATCTGTCATCCAGAAATTATGACGGCAACATTGATTCTGACCAGCCACTCAATGCGGATAGGGATTTTTTTCAGCTTTCATTTTATAGGAATGAATGTGGAGCTCAGTGTGAACAATTTCTTTTATGATTATCCTAATCCTAGAAAGAAAAATGCCAAACTGCCATTTCTAGTGTAAAGTATCACATTTCGAAGCTCAGTTCTCCCAGTTCAACTATTCCCTAGCGCATTGGGAAGCTGCCTTTGCTCAGACCCAGGGATATGAGCCCAGACACTGGACCCAACTGCCCCCCAGGGGCCCCCTCTGCAGCCCTGTGGCAGCAAGGCTGCAGGTGGGGAGTAGGGGCCCAGCTCTGCTTCCAATTTGGGAGACTCAGCTGTGTATTTACTATCTCCACCACCATTTGTTTTTTCAGATAAAATCAACTGGAAAACAGATATTTAAGGGGAGACTTGAAGTATTCCAAAGAGCGGCCCCTCTTTGCTTTAGTGTAGGGTATCCCCAAATGTATGCCCACCATCACTGTCCCCAGAAACTACCCAACCTTCCTAAGACCAGAGAAAGGACCCTGCAAAATCTATGTCATTACTAACCACGTCGTATTTCTTTGGGGTACGGAAGACAAAACCTTATTTCAACTTGTATGATACTGAGATTACAATTTATTAATCAGAATAAAAGATCAAAGTTATAATATCAAAAAAAAAAGTTGGCTCCATTCAAGGTTGTAAATGACTTTAGGGAAAAGTAATACTCTTTGACTTAGGTCAGGACAATGGGTTGAATTGCAAAATACACCCTCTTACTCTATCATTAACCTAACTGCACAGTCACTGGGCATAGTAAGGTCCACAAGGGGCTAATGCTACAGAGTCGGTGCTAGTTTTCTTTCTCAGAGGCGTATAGATCCCAGTGCCTGGAAACCTGGGGTAGAATCCTGACTCCGTCGTGGAGCTTTAGGCAAGTTTATAAACCTCTCTGCCTCAAAGTTCTCCTCTCAGTTGCAGCTCTCCTCTCAAAGTCTCCGCAGTAGCTTAGAGCTCAGAAGGTTGTCTCAGTACGCAGTGAGTTAGTGGGTGTTGACTACTTACGGACTGGCATTGAGTAAGGAGCCCACAGACTTAGCTGTTACTATTCTCTCTTACCTGAGTGTCAAGCTGTCATAGGATTGGGGAGTTGGTTAAGATATCAGCACCTAATCCAGACAATAGTTGAACAAGACCATGCCCTGGAGCTGGGGAGTGGTGTTAATTATACTTTCTTATTTTCAATGTGAGGTTTTCACAAGTATTGCAAAAAAAAAAAAAAAAAAAAGGTGGGGATGTGTCTCCTGAGCTCTAACTGTCACTGCGGAGGGATGTTTCACATGTCATATTCAGTGGGTGTTTCTGAAGGGAGGCTGTGCTGGAGGCTTCCATTTTAAGTCACCTGGGGAACAGGGCCCTGAACCAGCTCTCCCAAGTTATTAACAGTGGCAGGTGAACTTGTCCCCACACAGCCTGGACAGCCAGGAGCTGGCCTGGAAGATCTCATTTAGCCTCAAGTCTTGGTCTTCACTTCTTTGTAGTCCTCGTTTCAAAGACAGCAGCAGGAAAAGTATTCCTCATTCTTACTACAAAGTATGTACATGTCTTATGTGGCCTCTCTGAGGAAATCATTGTATATTTTTCTGTAGACCATCTCCTAATAGCTAACTCTCGGTCCTGGAAGAATATCTAGAGGAATGTATAGGACAATACCCAGAAGAGTGCCTTGGTGTATAATTGGAGCTCAACAGATCTGTGTTGAATGAATAAAGTGTTCAAAGTGCTGAGAGAATGAATAAATGAATCAGTGAGGCACTCAGGGGGGAATCATCCCAAACCCTATTCTGAAATGGCTGGTGGCTGACATGGTCCCCCAGCAGTGTTGGTGGGGTTCTGGACAGGAGTGAGAAGGCGCATGTTGCAGATGTAATGAGGATTCAGCAAGGCTGGATGTAGGAGCCTTAGGGTCATGACCAGCACCCACAAGGACGCAGAAGGCGGAGTTTGTTTCATTTTCTCCAGGTGAGTCTTTTTTTAAAAAATATATTTTATTAATTATGCTATTACAGTTGTCCCATCCTCCTCCTTTATTCCCCTCCACCCCACACCCCCCCATTCCCTGCCCTTTAGTTTTTGTCCGTGGGTCATACACATAAGTTCTTTGGCTTCTACATTTCCTATACTATTCTTAACCTCCCCCTGTCTGTTTTCTACCTACCCCTTATGCTACTTATTCTCTGTACTTTTTCCTCCTCTCTCCCCCTCCCACTTCTCTGTTGATATCCCTCCATGCCTTATATAAATCCCTTTAACATTTCATATAATAAAGGCTGGGTGATGATGAACTCCTTGAACTTGACCTTATCTGAGAAGCACTTTATCTGTCCTTCCATTCTAAATGAAAGTTTTGCTGGATAGACTATTCTTGGATGTAGGTCCTTGCCTTTCATGACTTGGTATACTTCTTTCCAGCCCCTTCTTGCCTGAAAGGTCTCTTTTGAGAAATCAGCTGACAGTCTTATGGGAATTCCTTTGTAGGTAACTGTCTCCTTTTATCTTGCTGCTTCTAGGATTCTCTCCTTATTTTTAACCTTGGGTAATGTAATTATGATGTGCCTTGGTGTGTTCCTCTTTGGGTCCCACTTCTTTGGGACTCTCTGAGCTTCCTGGAGTTCCTGGAAGTCTATTTCCTTTGCCAGATTGGGGAACTTCTCTCTCATTATTTGTTCAAATAAATGTTCAATCCCTTGGTCTTCCTCTTCTCCTTCTGGCACCTCTATGACCCGGATGTTGGGATGTTTACAGATGTCACAGAGGTTCCTAAGCCTCTCCTCATTTTTTTGAATTCTTGTTTCTTCCTTCTGGTCCACACCGTTGATTTGAGTCCCAGTTTCCTTCTCTTTCCTATTGGTTCCCAGCACATTTCCCCTCATTTTCTTTAGTGTATTCTTCATTTGTTCGTCTATTTGTGACCAACTTTCTTCCAATTTTGTGAGCATCCTGATTACCAGTGTTTTGAACCATGCATTTGATAGTTGGCTATCTCTTCATCCCTTAGTTGTAACTTTTCTGGAGCTTTGTTCTGTTCTTTCATTTGGGCCATTTTTTTCCTCCATGCGCCTGTTACTTTAAGGGGCAGAGCCTTAGGTGTTCACTAGGGCCGGGTAACCTACACTGATGCTGTCTGAGAGGACGTGGCCTGGGAGGGAACAATGGAGCTTGCTCCGCTCTTCACAGCTCCCAGTCGATTTTCTCCCAATGCGCTCTCCTGTGTGGTTGGGAGTTGCTTCCACTGCTGCCTCAATTCCCACAGGTGTTTTCTGCTCTGCTCCCCGGCTCCTTCTATGGTTTATCTGCATGCACAAGTGAGGGGCTGCACAGTCCTCCAGTCTCAGCCCCGCTGTTTCCCACTGGCTTCTCTGGGTGCACCAGTCGCTTTTTGGGCCACTTTTGTGAGTCTCTCTGGGCAAACTGCCGTCTCACCGTGCGCGCTTTCCACCCCGCTCCGCCCTGCTTACTGGTCTGGATGAACATGTCCTCTCTAACTTCTTGGCTGTTGGACTTCCACTCAGTTCGATTCTCTGTCTGTTCTGGTTGTTTATTTTGCTTTTCAAATTGTTGTTATTTCTCTTTTGGTTGTGTGAGGAGGCACAGTGTGTCCACCTACACCTCCATCTTGGCTGGAAGTCTCTAGGTGAGTCTTAACAAAGGGTCGGCAGTGAGTGGGAACGATGAGTGGACCGTGGCCAGCCTTGCACTGTGCTAGTGTGGACACACTGCTTCTCCATACTGTCCTCCATGAGCACTTACTTGTGCTATAACTGGAAGAACCTGACACTATGCTCTGAGAGACAGAGGTTTCTCCTTCATCTTGGATTTACTTGTGTTCCCTAGTGCCAAGGGTGGCCTCAGAAAGCCGTGCTAACTAAGTGAGCAGGCCCCCAAACTGGAATGCTGGACTGGAGGTACTGTCCACCGAGAAGCACATGCTTCGGGTGGACTCTCAAAGCCTAGAAGGAGTCATTTGACTTTTGCCACTTCAGGCCACTATTTTCAGGCAGTAAAGTGTATAACTTATGGACAAAGATTTCTGGTGTGCAGTAGTAAGGCAGGAGAGGGTTTATTCTGCTCTGGAAGGGAAATCATATGGTTTGCAAATGTTTTAGATCAAAAGGAGACAGAGTGTGCCTGAGCCCCACTCACATTCCTATTCATGGTTTTTCCCACAAAATCACTTCGGATTCTACCTTGTAAGGCTGATTTTCTTCCCTCATTTGTATGGCAGAATTGGTAGAGTCAATGAGGTGTGTGGAGTTTGGAGACCTGCATCAAATCCCTGCTCTGTTGAGTAAAAGCTGTGTGATGGTGGGGAAGTTACTCAACTTCTCTGAACCTCTTGTTTATCTGAAGAATGAGTGTAGTAACATGCATGCACTCTGCAGATAGGGTGCAAAAATTAATTGAGATATACCTTAATAAAACTGTTATAAATAAATTCTACCTTTAAAAAATTGAGATACATTGTGTAAAAGTGCTTTTCTAGCATAATGCCTTCCAAGTAGAAGACCCTGAACAAACATGTCCTTGTCTTCCTTCCCATTTTTCTCACTGCACTCCCTTCCCATCTTTTCCCCTGGAGGGCCCATAAGGTTTACACCGTTCCTCACAAGCCCATTGTGGGGAGGGTGAAGCATGCTCACCTCTGCTCTGTGAGAGCCCTGGGGATCCCAAAGTCCCCAGCAACCAGTGATCAGGCTTGGAGGTGAGATGAAGAATTGCAACATCAAACCCCACAACAGGGGCCGGCTGTTGTGGGGAAGGGCAAATAGAGACTGGCAGGGAGGCTGGGGTGGCCTGCTCATTTATTGTTGTTATTTACCTCAATAGCTTTTAAATTAGATTTCTCTCTGTGTGAATAATTGCCAGGAGCAAAAATTTGGGTAAAGCATAGACATAATACTACTGCCCTCCTGCTTGCCACAGTCATCAGCTGTGGATTGAGATGCTTGGTAGATCTAGGAAATGCCCTGTGAAAAGGAAGGAAAATGAAAGTTTCTTGTGCAAAAGAAACTTTAAAAGAAATTTTTAAACTTAAAGAAAGAAAAACAAAAGTCTAGTTTTTGTCGGACTGATTTGTCATTGGGAGAAAAACTAGAAAGTGAATATTGGTTGGTTATTAAGGGTAGGTGAAAGGGAAAAGTTGAAGGACTTCAAGAAGTATGGAAGGAAGAGACTATGAAAGAGAGAAGCTGCTTTCTAACTATTGAGTTGGCCAAAACGTTCGTGTGTTTTTTTTCTGTAAAATGAAAGACCCAGTTTTCATTTTCACCAATAACTTGATTGATTTGGATATTTTGAGTATGTTGGGTATCTCCCACATGGTAGAATGTTGATCGTTCTCAATTACTGTCTTGATTTGATTGCTACCAATTTCAACTGGTCTACCCTACTATGGAGCATTATCCAGTGAGAAATCTCCCGCATGAAACTCCGCAAAAACACTTTTGACATATTTGATTGGTCACAGCACCTAAAAAGTGTAAGATGGCCCTGGCTGGTGTGGCTCAGTTGGTTGGAACGTCATCCCATTACTGAAGGGTTGTGGGCTTAATTCCGTCTGGGTACTTATAATCCCAGGTTGGGGTGTGTCCAATTGATCCTGGGTATGGATATGTACAGGAGGCAACTGATCAATGCTTCTCTCTTGCATCAATGTTTCTCTCTCCCTCTTCTTTTCTCCAGTCTTGCTCGTGGAAGACAAGCTTGGGCATCTTCTTAGACTGTTAACTCACTAAGATCCAGAAGTGCAGAGACAATTAGGTTTTTGGCTTTATCTACATCTAATTTGGTCTTACTCTGAGCTCTACTCACTGGTTAGCAGGAGGAAGATTTTAAATTATGCTACATTTTTAATTAAAAATGCAAAGTAATGTCCATTGTGTTCAAATTTTGATTGGAAAGGTAAACATTTTTTTTCAGATAATATCACTTTTTCTAGGCAAATATGCCCAAACTTTCAGCTTGCCTTCTTCTCCTCTTCTTGCCCCTCTCTTTACCTCATGAGTGGAAAAGTGGGAGCTGTCAATGACCACGTTCAGAGAGGAAGACCTGGCACTCACAGGCTGTGTCATCTGCCGAGGAACGTCCCATGCCCCCGCTGTTTTTTCCCTCTGGCACTTGTCTTCCCCTGGCAGAGGACCACTCACCTGCCAACACTGTCTGTAGACTCCTGAACTCTCTTTGTCTCATGTCCATCCGGGCCCCTCACCTGCCACTTTGGCCTCTGCTGCAAGTTCACTGCACACCAACCTGACAGGCTGTGGCAGGCCCCTGGATGTCTGTCCAGTATCCACGCCCCACTGACACTAAGGTCAGCCTAGGGCCACTCTGCCTTGCCCAGCTGTCCCACTAGGTTGATGTGCCCATACTTGACATTGGTGGGGGCAGATAGTCAGTTTGCACTGTTCAGAGTCTGAGACAGGCAGTAGAAGCCAAGGCCCATCATACCCATTGTTCCTGTGTGTATATGCTGAACTTCCTCGCTGGCCTGAAGCCAAGGTGGGAGAAGGTAATAATAAGACCTGTGCTTCCGACCCATCGGTCCTCCTCTCTTCCTCTTCTGTCCTCCCTTCTCCCTCCTACACCAACCCTTCCTCTGCCCCTGAGCTCATGGCTCACAGCCCCTGTGGTGAGCCAAGATGTCTCTCCTCTACCACATAGGAGAACTCCGAGGGGGAGAAAAGCACCTGACCATCCCAGCAGGAGTGAAGGGCCTGTTTTCCACACTTCCACTGATACTTGATATTGTCTACCAGTCAGGTGAACGGAAAGGGGTATTTCACTACTGTGGTAATTTGTCTTTTACTTGCTAGTGGAGTTTCTTTTTATATGCTTGTTGGCCATTTCTATTTTTTTCTTTGGTGAATATCAAAGAAAAAATTGTTCATTAAAACAATTATTTTGTCTTTTCCTTTCATAAATTTCTTTCTAAATTATTTTGTCTTTAATTTGTAAATTTTCAATAAATATTTTATGATTTTTCAGATATTATTGATTTATGTCCTTAATATTTATATAATTTTATTAGTCAATTTAATCTTTTGAAAAAAGAATTTGTGGGTTTTGTGTCATGCTTAGAATTTTCCAGTCCACAGTTAGAGAAAGAGATTCTCAAATTTTAAATAATTTTATTCATTTATTTGTCATTTTAAAATCTTTGACATCTGTGATTTATTTTCCTCACAGAAGCAAGTTTGGAACTGGGGTGGGGATCTGAAGATTCTTCTTCCTATCTTCTCCTTTATCACAATTTTATTTACAAAGCATGTAGCTTTCTCTCACCTATTGAAATGCCAAGTCTATAACACAACTGAATTCCTAGAGACTGTTGTGGATGAAATTTTCATTTCTACTTATTCTCCCTCTGTCCTCCAAAGAGGGAAAGTCATGTTTATGATTGGGCAGAGTCAGAAATCCTAAACACTGCTAGGGTGACGTTTCACTTTAGGTGAGATTATGCATACTCATCCCTTCCTTCTGTTGCTGGGATCAGCCTACCTGGCAGACCCCCACCTCTCTGGGTTTCCTGCCTCCTGTGTGCAGCAACCTGGGCTGAACTAGCTCTTTCTCTCATCTCCTCACCTCCCTGTCTCCACTCTGACCAACCAAGTCAGGGTGCCTTCAGCTGGGTAATCCTAAAATGTCCAGTTCTGCAAGTCACTGAGGTGGAACCTCGCTGTGTAGACTCATCTAGTAGAGTCTACTGAGATCACAGTACTGGCACAGGGGGCAACTTCCTTCCTGCTCAAGTACCGATAGTGACTTTTTTGTTGCCTCTTTGCTGTGAACGTTTTTTTGGGGAGGAAACTCCAAGTAGGAGGGTTGAGTTGTGGGCCTGGGAACTCGCACTTCATGTAGTGAACATGCCCACACATTTATTTATTTTTCTGGTGATCTTTTTGTGCACACCTCTGTCAGCACCAAACTTGATACCACGCTATCCTGTGGAGTGACAGCTTAGGTAAAATAAAGGCTAAGCTCTAAAGTGGCCCATAAAGCTAAAATTGCAGGCAGAAAAAACTGCTGTTGAAAATCCTTTAAACTGACCATAAAGCGCTGTGTACAGAGCCCTGGGCTCAGTAAGCTCAGCCAAGACGACTTTTCCTCTGTCGTTGGATCTAACCTGTTTTCCCATTTGGATACTGGGGGGACCAGATAGTTTTCTTTAGCGGCAGTATTGTATGGAATACACATACCTTTAACATTAGACTCACACTGGGTTCAGTGGGAGGCTCATACCGTGAGAGACCAGCAACTGAGACTTTCAGGAGCAGCAGCCCTCTGCCTCCCGCCCACACCACACTGCATGGCAGCAGGTTTCTGGCGCTGTCTGTATCAGTGTGCCAGGCTGCCACAGCCAAGTCCCACAGACTGAGGGGCTTCAACAGTACACATTTGTGTCCTCACACTGCTGGAGGCTGGAAGTCTAAGATCAAGATGCCAACAGATTAATTTCTTCTGCGGCCTCTCTCCTGGGCTTGCAGATGCCTCCTTGTTGTGAGCTCACACCGTCTTGCCTCTGGAGTGAGTGTGTGTCCAGGTGACTCTTCTCTTCTCAGAAGGACACCTGTCAGATTGGATTAAGGCCTGCCCTAATGATCTCATCTTACTTTAATTACCTCTTAAAGGCCCTTCTCCAAATATAGTCACATCCTGAGGTGCTGGTAGTAGGATTTCAACATATGAATTTTGGGAGGGGGGACAAATTTCAGCCCATAACATTGTTGAAATCTTTCAATCAATTAATCAGTCAATCCATCTCCCAACCTCATTTTCTTCCTCTATCTCCATCTTTCTCTCCCTTCTCTTCCTCTGTATCTACTCATTTCATTTTCACAACACCCTACGAGATAGGTGTTATTCTCACTCCCATTTTAAAAATGAGGAAACAGAGCACTTTAATGTTACATAATTGTTCCAAGTTCACACAAATTAAGTGGATGTGTTGGGATTCAAACCTGTATGACCTGACTCTGGAATCCATGCTCTTAAGCAATAAGGAGACTACTTATCAAATATTTTTTGCATGTTTATTTTTTTGATAGGAGTTTGGTGACATTCCATAGGTTATGAAATAACCTTTTAATATCATTTTCTAATGAATTAATCTGTTATGTAATTTTTCATTTTTTAATTTAAGAATTACTTATGAGTACTTTTAAATTTCTAAGTAGATTAGGTGGTTATACTCTTTGGCGGTTTATTTTAGTTTTGTTGTAGATGATATGGTGTGTTCAGTTGCTGTCTATCTAACAATCTATCTGCTACCCATTTTGGACAAAAAAAAGGGGGAGGTTATGGAAAGTTAGCTCACAGGGTGAGCTGATCATGAATTCCTGACTGGGAAGGTCATGGTGGGCAGTCACACCCCAGGCACATAACATGTGTAGGAGAAGGCTTGTCTTTGCCTTAAGCAAGCCCTGTCCATTGTTTCTGTGCATCTAGGTTGGCGTACCTTTGAGACGAGCATGACCACTGTGAAGGGAGCACAGAATCTTAATTCTCCTGTCACACAGAGCTTGCTTTGCTTCCTCCCACTTTCATGTAACTTCTCTCCTTAATTTAAAATACATGAAAGAAACTGTAAAACTATCATTCTCTGGAGCACTTGAGAGTTTGCTTACTGGCAATTGCCAGTTTGGCTCAAATAAACTTATAAAAATTCTTTACATGTCTGGACATTTCTTACATCAACAGTATCAACTACCTATATGAATTTGTTAAGATTTTCTTTATGACATAGTCTATAAACAATTTCTATAAATAGTATATAATCATTTAAATTTGTTTTCTGTTTTATAAAATGTAGTATGTCTATTAAATAAAGCTTGTTGTAAAATTCAAATAGTCTAATCATATTAATTCTTTTTCTACTGGATCTGTTAAATTTTGATATAAAATTTTAAAACACCTTGTGATCTTGTCAAAATTTCTTGAAATTCTAAATATTTTTCTTCATGCATTTTCATACAATATAGTTTAGTGTGTAAATATATATGATGTTTACAATTTCTTTAGAGATAGTATATATTTTTTAAGATTTTATTTATTTTTAGAGAGAGAGGAAGGGATAGAGAAAGAGAGGGAGAGAAACAGCAATGTATGGTTGCCTCTCACATGGCCCTCACTGGGGACCTGGCCTGCAACCCAGGCATGTGCCCTGACTGGGAATCGAACCGGGACCCTTTGGTTCCCAGCCCGTGCTCAATCCATTGAGCTACACCAGCCAGGGCTAGAGACAGTATTTTTAATCAATAAAATTTCTCTTAGCCTTTATTGATGCTTTAACTTTAAAGTGTACTTTGTGTAATATTAATATTACTGCCATTTGTCATTGTTAATATTTTCCTGATATTTCTTGCTCACTTCTTTATTTTTCTACCTTTTCCTTTATCATTTGTTGTATGTACCTTAAAAACAGACGTTAGCTGATTTTTTCACCGCCACTTAATCTGTTCTTTTTTATTGAATATAAGACATAGCAAAGGGAATAATTATATCCATGCACATTATTTATTGTAATTAATGCTATATTTAATCTTTCTTTTGACATCTTATTTTATATTTTATGTTCATTTTGCTTCCTTTTTTCACCTTTCCTGACTCTTCCTTGTTTGATCTTTATTTTTTGTTCTTTGTTTCTCTAGTGATATAAAATATTACATCTAAATATTATTCTGATAGTGGTTACTTTTAAATTATTACAAACATATTCTATATCGCTCTGTCAAAGGTAAATATTAAACATAATTCATAACCACCAGCCTTCAGAGCCAAGAATTTTAACATGCATTTACTTCATTTTTCTTCCCTTTATCACCTCGTTTTTATTAAGTAATCTGGACTCTTATTCATATTTATCCCTCTCCTATTTATTCCTTAAAATTAATTAATTTTCTTTTTTTAAGTACATCTAATTGATTATGCTATTATAGTTGTCCCATTTCTTTTCTCCCTTTTATCCCCCTCCGCCCTGCACCCCCTCCCACCAGCATTCCTCCTCTTAGTTCATGTCCATAGATCATACTTATAAGTTCTTTGGCTTCTCCATTTCCTATATAATTCTTTACCTCCCCCTATTTTGTAGCTACCAATTATGCTTCTTATTCCCTGTACCTTTTCCCCCATTCTCCCCCTTCCCTACCCCTGCTGATAACTCTCCATGTGATCTCCATTTCTGTGATTCTGTTCCTGTTCTACTTGTTTGCTTAGTTTTTTTTTTTTTTAATTTTAGGTTCATTTGTTGATAGTTGTGAGTTTGTTGTCATTTTATCGTTCATATTTTTTATCTTCTTTTTCTTAGATAAGTCCCTTTAATAATAAGGGCTTGGTGATGATTAAGTGTTTTAACTTGACCTTATCTGGGAAGCACTTTATCGGCCCTTTGATTATAAAGGATAGCTTGGCTGAATAGAGTAATCTTGGATGTAGGTCCTTGCCTTTGAAGACTTTGAGTACTTCTTTCTAGCCCCTTCTTGCCTGTAAAGTTTCTTTTGAGAAACCAGCTAAGAATCTTTTTTTTTTTTAAGATTTTATTTATTTATTTTTAGAGAGAGGAGAAGGGAGGGAGAAAGAGCAATGTATGGTTGCCTCTCACATGGCCCTCACTGGGGACCTGGTCTGCAACCCAGGCATGTGCCCCAACTGGGAATCAAACCGGGACCTTTTGGTTCCCAGCCCGTGCTCAATCCACTGAGCTACACCAGCCGGGTCCAGCTGAGAATCTTATGGGAACTCATTTGTAGGTAATTGTCTCCTTTTCTCTTGCTGTTTTTAAGATTCTCTCCTTATTTTTAATCTTGGGTAATGTAATTGTGATGTGCCTTGGTGTGTGCTTCCTTGGGTCCAACTTCTTTGGGACTCTCTGAGCTTCTTGGACTTCATGGAAGTCTATTTCTTTTGCCAGATTGAGGAACCTTCATTATTTTTTCAAATAAGTTTTCAATTCCTTGCTCTTCCTATTTTCCTTCTGGCACCCCTATGGTTTGGATGTTGGAACATTTAAAATTGCCCTGGAGGTTCCTAAGCTTCTCCTCATTTTTTTGAATTCTTTTTTCTTCATTCTGTTCCAGTGGAATGTTTATTTCTTCCTTCTGTTCCAAATCATTTGAGTCCCAGTTCCCTTTCCTTCACTGTTGGTTCCTTGTATATTTGTCTTTATTTCACTTTGCATAGCCTTCACTTTTTCCTCTATTTTATGACCATACTTGACCATGTGAGCATCCTGATTACTAGTGTTTTGAACTCTGCATCTCATGATCATAGGTTGGCTACCTCCTGGTCACTTCGTTGTTCTTCTGGAGTTTTGATCTGTTCTTTCATTTGGACCATATTTTTCGGTCTCAGCATACCTGTTATGTTGCAAGGGGTAGAGCCTTAGGTATTTGCCAGGACAGGGCAACCCACATTGCTGGGTTGTGGTGCTATATGTCAGGGAGGGGTCAGAGAGGGAACAATGCTGCTTGCTTGGCTCTTGGCCAGCTTTCAGGCACTTCCCCTGCTACCCACAAGCAAATTGGGCCCTTCTGGTGCTGATTCCCGGGCAGGTGGGTTTGTGTATATTCTAGGACCCCGTGGGTCTCTCCAGTGCACTCTCTTGTGAGGCTGGGAGTCTCTCCGGCCGCCACAACCTCCACAGATTTTTATAGCCAGAGGTTTTGAGGCTTTCTTTTCCTGTACTGGAACCCGGGCTACTCATCTCTGCCCCTTCCACCAGTCTGGATGAATGTTTCTTCTTTAACTCCTTGGTTGTTGGACTTCCATACAGCTTGGTTTTCTGGCAGTTCTGGCTGGGTTTTTTTGTTTTTAAATTTGTTGTTGTCCTTCTTTTGGTTGTGCAAGGAGACAAAGTATATCTACCTATGCCCCCATCTTGGCCAGAAGTCTAATTTTCAATATTATATGTAGGGGTAAGAATTGAAGGTTGCAGTAATTTTAATATTTATGTTGGAGAAGAATATAATTTTGGAGTGTACAACTCTTTATTCTTAGAAGTACATTTTAATGAACCACTTTAGTCATATAAAAAAAATCTACTCATTAGAGGAGGCTTTGAATTAACCTAAGTGCAGCTGCTTTGGATTGAGGTGTTAAGTGTTTTGTTCAGTAAAGTAAATATTTGTTAAATTAGATAAAGGCTGACCTATGATAAAAAAAATCACTGTTAGTTCTAAAGCAGTGAGTACTTCTTCTTGCAAGTCATTTGCTCAAGAGTTGGATTGGTCTATAGCTTGGGTTTTATGAAAGGCTGAATTCCTCTCCATCCCTTGTAGAAGGAATTATGGGGCTTGGCACAGAGCTAACTATTTTGGCCCAGTGGTGCCTTGACACTGTTCTTTGGAAGAAAGGCCCAAGTATTTGGGGGAAGGTATTGTGGGTAATTAAGATTATCTTCACTGGCCCATGAGAATGGGCCTAAATGTTTTGGGGTGCATTGGGACAACTCAGAAGAAAATAAAAGTTTTTTTCTGTTAATCATCTAGTATTTCTTAATAATGGCTTTGCTTATTGTATATATTTTCAATTTATGAAACTGCTGTTAAAGAGATATTGATATTGACTCTCTCAGACTTATTCTATGAGTTCTTTATCTTTCTTCACTTTACAATTCCTAGCTCCTTGACCACATTATCATGGCTGGGGGGACTTTCTTGAGTTCATTGACCAATTCCAAAATTATATTTTTACCCATGTTCTTTCTGTTGGTCAGTTCCTTGTTTAAAGGTTGTATTTCTCTAATTATTGTTTTCTCTCTACAACTAGAGATGTTTTTTGCATCTCTAGTGGGTTCTTTTTCATAAGAGCCTTTGGTTGTTATTTTATCCTCTTGGATATCACTGTGAATAATAATCCAAATTTATGAAAGATTATCTGCCATTTTCAGCATTAAATCTTTTAAATTGGGAGCCATTTGCGTGATTTGCTTAGTTTAGCCTTCTTTCTGGTTGCTCATTCTCCTCAGAAGTCTAATAAATTACCTTTGCTTGATTACATTTATAAATTATAGTCTGGGCTGGTAGGACTCCCTCAGCATGTAGTATAAGTTAATGTGTAATTTCCTCTTTAGAACGTCCTGATCTCAAACCCCCTCCAGCCCCAGTGAAAGTACTCACTGGAGAATGTTATGGAATCAAGGAGGAAAACCAGCTACTTTGCTTGAGAGCCTTTGAGGTGTCCCAGTGGCCCCCTGCCCATATCACCTCTCCCACAGCTGATCCACTCAATACATTATTACATTGTTGCATCTCTGTGAATAAAGATGTCATTTCACTCAGTCCAAACCATGTTCCCTCTGGCTTATAGTCTTTCAGGTTGGTAAAAATAACATAGATTTATTTAGTGTTGATGCAGGTGTAATTCTCATGTTCCTTTTTGCTGGTGTCTGGGAGGTCTTTTTATTTTTTATTTTTAATTATAAACATATCATTACTATTCTTAGAAGTCTTCCAAAAATTTTTAACAGAGTAAATGTATCTTTCTCTGTATGTGTATATATATATATATATATATATATATAGATATATCTATATATCTATATATACACACACATATATATGTATGTATGTGTGTGTATACATACACACACACACAAAATTTTAATGATTGGAAGAGTCAGTTTAAAATCTGAAATGCATTCTAAGTACAGGAAGTGTAGCACACTATGAGGAATCCCGGAACTAGGATTCAGAACATCTGATTCTAGTACTGGTTCAACACAAGATGTGTGACTGAGAAATCACATCACCTTCTTGGACCCCAGTTTCAATTTTTCTCATCTGCTAAATAAAGGTAGATTATTCAGACATCTTGCATCCTACCTAAATTATTCATTTCTTTATTCAGCAAGGATCCATAGCCAGATGAAACTATGCACAAACTATATTTTAAAAATGCTATAAAAATAAGAGAGAAGTAGAATGAGGAGGAAGAGGAAGAGGAGAAGAAACTAGTGAAGAAGTAAGAAGAACAATGCCATTAGTGTATTTTAGGTCAATTGAGAAACACTACATTAATTAATTCTAAAAATTTTCAGTAATTATTATACTATAACAATGTACAGTGTTTAATAGAAGAAAGGAGGTGTGAGGTCTTCACAGCTCCTGGAAGTCAGAGAATAATTGGGATTCTTTAACAGAGGTGACTCAAAACTTGGGTTCAAAGACTGACCAAGAGATTGTCATAGGGACGAGTGAGCAGCCAGGAGGAAGGGCCAGCATGAGCTAGAGGATACTGTCAGGAGAGGATGGAAGGATCAGCGGCTCTGGGGCACAGATGAAGAGTTCCTGGAGGTCTATAGGACATGCCGGGAGATGATCTGGAGCCCAGGATAGGAGGGTGGAGCTTATTGGGAAATATTATAGCAGAGCGGATGGCATGGGCCTCACAGGGGAGGATTATCAGTTTGCAGAAAAGTAATAGGAAAATGCCTACTCACGTGAGCATGAGGAGAGATGTGGACAAAGGGCATGTCCCCCTTGGAGGGCTAGAGAGGCAAAGTGCTCAGGGCACAGCTAGATTTTAGAAGTAGAAAAAACATTTGGTAAGAGCTTAAATTTTCTTTTTGTTTCCAGGAGACAAGAATCCAGAGGATACCAAAAAATGGGGCAGGGGTAGGGAAAATGGGAAAGAGTGTCACAATGAATGGAAAGAAGTTGGGTAGCTGCTTGGGGTGGCAGCACCAGGGAGGACAGGTGGCCTGCCAGACTCTGGTAGAAACACCTGGGTCATAGCACAGAGGTGTGCATGATGGATAGTCATGTTCTCAGGACTTAAAAATTTTTATATTAATTTAAATACAGCAAAATTTGATATGAGTTTTGACAAATGCTTGCAGTTACGTAATAATCACCATAATGAAGATGCAGAACAGTTCCATTATACTAAAAATACCAAAAAAAATTTCCTTGTTTTTCCACTTTGCAATCAAACCAACCTCTACCCCTACTTCCAGCTTCCATTGATCTGTTCTTTTCCTTACAATTTTGCCTTTTTCAGAATGTTATATAAATGGAATCATATAGCATTTGCATTTTTATAGGCTTTCTACACTTAACATAAAGCATATGAGTCATTTCTAAAGTTATTTTATATATAGTTTTATTATTTGTTTTTTGTTTTTCTACCTCTGCCTTTTTTCCTGCTGTTTCCCTTTTTCTGACTTCTTTGAATTATTGGAAATTTTTTTAGTATTCCAATTTTGTAGTTATCTCTTAGGTTTTGACTATCTCTCTTTACCTTTTAAGTGGGTTGTTCTGAATGTTATAATATACATATGTCATTTTATCATTATCAACTTTTATCACTAAAAATACAACATAGAAGTTCTATAATCGTATGATTCTCATTACCCTTTACATACAGTGAAAACCCTACCAGACTTTGTAATTTTTGTTTTCAAATCATGCACATTTTAAAGTTTGTAAAAGGGGAGAAAAATAATTTAATATTTATTCAGATCTTTGCCAATATGGTTGCCTTTCCTTGATTCCTAAGATTACAACTTTTCCCCTAGACTATAGAACTTTATTTAACATTCTTTTTAAGTTCAGATTTTTATTGACTGTGTTACAAAAGAGGTTTAGTCAAAAAGACCAAAGCCCATGTCATCATCAGACTCCTCAGATTCTATCTTTGCTTCCACTTTCTTTTCCTCAGCTGGGGCAGCAGCAGTGGAGGGGGCAGGACCTCCTGCTGGTGCCGCACTAGCTGCTCTGGCGGTCTGCTGGCCCCTACGTTGCAGATGAGGCTCCCAATGTTGACATTGGCCAGAGCCTTTGCAAGCAAGCCTGGCCAGAAAGGTTCAACATTTACACCAGCTGCTTTAATGAGGACATTGACTTTATCCTCCGTCATCGTCGCCTCATCTTCGTGCAGAATAAGGGCTAAGTAGATGCAGACAAGCTCCGAGACAGAGGCCATGGTGTGGGCGAAGGCTGGGCAAGCGCTGCCGGGAGTGGTGCTAGTTGCCAGATGAAGTGAGGGCCTCACCCCGACGTGGTCTTAGCTTCCTGGGGAGGATCGAGCACCTTAGTGGCAGCTGGGGAAAGGGGCAGCATTCTTTTCATTGATGTCTGTTGATGGCATATCATTTTACTTTTTAATCATTGAGGATATACTTATTTCATATTAGTCCTAAACATATTTTAGAACTAATATAGAATTCTAGGTCAATGGTTATTTTCTTTTAGCTCTCTAAAGATATGTTCCACTGTTTTTAGCCTCCATGGTTTTTAATGAGAAATGCAGAATAATTTGTTATTTCTTTCTATGTAATGTGTTGTTTTCTTCTGGCTGCTTTCAAGACTTTTTAAATTTTGGTTTTCAGCAATTGATTAGATGAGTCTGGGTATAAGTTTCTTTATACTGCATTTTGTTAAGCTTCTCAAATCTTTAAATTTTTGTCTTCCACAAATTTGGAGCATTGTGTTTATTGTTAAAATTTTTTTTTCCCACCAATCCTTTTCTCTTTTCCTTTGGAACTCTGACATAAGTGTTAGATTGTTTGATATTGTTCCACAGGCCCCTGATACTTTGTTTATTTTTTAATGTTCTCTGTCCTCAAACTATGTAAATATTTTCTATTTATCTATGTTCAATTTCACTGGCTCTTTTGTCATCTTCTCCCTGCTATAGAGCCTACTCAGGCTATTTTAATTGAAAATATTATATATCTTTAGGTTTAAAATTCCATTTGATTCTATTATATACTTTGTGTTTCTCAGCTGAGATTTTTATCTCTCCATTTATTTATAGTGTTCATTATTTTTATCTCATAAAGTATAGTTACAGTAGCTACTTTGAAGACTGTCTGATAATTCCAACATCTGGGTCATCTCAGGGAGGCAACTACTGATCCTCTTTTCCCTAGAAAATTGGACACATTTTCCTGGATCTTCGTATGTCAGTTAATTTTAGATTGAATCTGCACATTTTGAATATTATGTTGTGAGACTCTAGTTTCCATTAATAGCTCCTGACTATACTCAAGAAGAAATATAAAATCTGAGCAGAAACATAAACAACACAGAGATTGAATCAGAAATTTAATACTTCCAAAAAAGAAAAGCCCAGGACCAGATGGCTTCTCAAGAAGTGACAACTACTAAAATTCAAAGATACTAAAATTAATATCAGTCAATCTTAAACTCTTAACAAAAATAGAAGAGAATGCTCCCTAACTTATTCTATAAGGCCAGTATTACCCTGATATCAAAGCCGTGCAAAGGTACTACAAGAAAAGACCAGTATTTTTTATCAATGTAAATACAGCCCTGGCTGGTGTAGCTCAGTGGAGTGAGCATTGGCCTGCAAACCAAAGAATTGCCGGTTCAATTCCCAGTCAGTTCACATGCCTGGGTTGTGGGCCAGGTCCACAGTAGGGGCACTTGAGAGGCAACAACACATTGATGTTTTTCTCCTTCTCTCCTTACCTTCCCCTTTCTCTAAAAATAAATAAATAAAACCTTTAAAGAAATGTAAATACAAAAGTCCTCAACAAAATACTAGGAAACCAAATCTAACAGTTTATTAGAGGATTATACATCATGACCAAATGAGAGGGTGGCTCAACATGTGACAATCAATCAATATAATACACATTAATAGAGCAGGAAAAAAACCCATATGATCATCTTAGTTGGTGGAGAAAAAAGCATGTGACAAATGCAATACTCTTTCATGATAAAAACATTCAACAGACTAGGAATAGAAAGAAATTTTCTTGTCATGATAAAAGATATTTATGAAAAACTCAGAGCTAACACCATACTCAATGTAAAAGAATAAAATCTATTGCCCTAAGATCAAGACAAAGATGCCTGCTTTCACTACTGCTATTCAACAGTGTATGGCAAGTTCTACCCAGAGAAATTAGGTACATAAATAAAGTTAAATTTTAAAAAGTCATCCATATTGGCCCTGGCTGGTGTAGCTCAGTGGATTGAGCACAGGTTGAGAACCAAAGGGTCACAGTTTTGATTCCCAGTCAGGGCACATGCCTGGGTTGCAGACCAGGTCCCCAGTGGGAGCTGCGTGAGAAGCAACCACACATTGATGTTTCTCTACCTCTCTTTCTCCCTCCTTTCCCCTCTCTAAAAAAATAAATAAAATATTTTAAATAAATAAATAAATAATAAAAAGTCATCCATATTGTAAAGAATGAAGTAAAATAATCTCTATTGCTGATGACAGATTCTATATATATATAAACTCATAACGAATACGCACAAGTTCCAGCCAAGATGGAAGCTTACATAGAAACCCTTCACTTCCTCACACAACCATAAAGAGGATAACAACCAATCAGGAGGAATGGGGGGGAAAGGTACAGGGAAGAGAAGCATAATCAGTAGGCATAAAATAGACAGGGAGAGATAAAAAATGGTATAGGAAACACAGAACTCAAAGAACTTATATGTACAACCCACGGACATGAATTAAGAAGGGGGATGCTGGAGGGTTGAGGGGTTCAGGGTGGAGGGGGGTTAAAGGGGAAAAATTGGGAAAACTAATAGCATATCAATAAAAATAATTTTTAGAAGAATATACACACATACAAAACTACTTGAGGTAATAAATAAATTCAGCAGAGTACCAGTTAACACAATAAATAAATAAATTCAGGGTACCAGTTAACACAAAGATTATCAGCAATTAATGATGCAAAAAATTACAAAACAACTCTAATTATAATAACATTTTAAAAATTAAATATGTAAGAATAAATTGAACCTCAGAAATGTAGATATTGCACATGATAAACTACACAATATTACTGAAATTTAAAAAGAATTAAAAAATGAAAAGACATTCCATGTTCATGAATTGGAAAACTTAATACTGTAAGATGCTAAGACTACCCAAAGCAATCTACAGATTCAATGCGATTTCTGCCAATGACCTTTTGCAGAAATAGAAAAGCCAATCCTCAAATTCATATGGAATTGGAAGGAACCCTGAATAGCCAAAAGAATATCAAAGAAGAAGTTGGAGTATTTGTACTTCCCAATTTCAAGTTACTGCAAAGCTACAGTAATCAAAACAGTGTGGTATAAGCATAATAATAGACATGCAGGTCAAATGAATAGACTTAAGTACCCAGAAATGAACCCATGCATCTATGGCCAATTGATTTTGACGAAGATACCAAGACTGTACAGTGGGGAAAAGTATAGTCTCTTCAACAAAAATTGTGTTTGGAAAACTGAATAGACACATGAAAAAAAAATAATTTTGAACTCCTGCCCCATACAACTTACAATAATTAATTCAAAATGGATCAAGTATTTAAATGTGAGAACTAAAACTATTAAACTTTTGGAATAAAACAGGTAAATCTTCATGACTTTGGGTTTGGCAATGGTTTCCTAGATATGACAATGAAACCACAAGAAAAAAATAAATTGGACTTCATCAAAATTAAAAATTTTTGTGCATTAAAAGGATTATCACAAAAGTGAGAAGAGAAAGTATTTGAAAAATTCATATCTAATATGAGTCTAATATCCAGCTTATATCAGGAACTCTTAACTATGCAATAACAAAAAGTTAAAAGGCCCCATTAAAAAAAATGAGCCAAGGATTTGAATAGGCATTTCTCCAAACAAGATAGACAGATGCCAAGAAGCACATGCAAAGATACTCACCATCATTAGTCATCAGGGAAGTGCAAACCAAAACCACATGAGATATCATCACTTTACACCCACCAGCACATAATAAAAAAGGAGGACAATAACAAATGTTGTCAAGAAAGTAACAAAACTGGAACCTTTACACATTGCTGGTGGGAATGTGAAATGATATAGCAACTTGGCAAAAACAGTTTAGGGATTCCTTAAAATGTTAAATATGAAATTACCATATGACTCATCAACTCCACTCCTAAAAGAATCTACCCAAAAGAAGTGAAAGCAGATATTTAAACGAAAACTTGTATACAACCCTGGTTGGTATGGCTCAGTGGATTGAGTGCCAGCCTGCGAACCAAATGGTCTCCAGTTCGATTCCCAGTCAAGGCACATGCCTAGATTGCAGGCCAAGTCCCCAGTGAGGGGTACATAAGAGGCAACCACACAGTGATGTTTCTCTCCTTCTCTTTCTCTCTCCCTCCCCCTCTCTCTAAAAGTAAATAAGTAAAATATTTTAAAAATAAATAAAAATTTGTATACAAATATTCATAGCAGCACCATTTACAACAGCTAAAACATGGAAACTACCCAAATTTCTATCAATAGATGAATGGATATACAATATGCAGTGTATCTATACAATGAAATATAGTCAATGAAATATCATAAAAAATAAAATAGTGGTAACATGATACAACACAGATAATCTCAATTTTTGAAAGAAGCAAGACACAATAGCTCACATATTATATGATTCCATTTATATGAAGTATCCAGAATGGGTAAGTTTCTAGAGACAGAAAGCAAATTGGCAGTTGCCAGGGTCTGGAGAGAAAGGGGAAATGTGAGGCACTGCTTATGAGGATTCCTTTTGTAGTGATGAAAATATTTTGCAATTAGATAGAAGTTAATGTACCAAATGCCACTGAATTGTACACTTTAAAATGGTTAATTTTATCTTTTGTAAATTTTATCTCAGAAACAAGACTTCATAACTCAGTCTAATCATGAAACAAACATCAGACAAATTCCAATGAGAAGTGTTCTGCAAAATACCTGAGCCGTCCTCCTCAAAACGGCCCAGGTAATCAAACACAGGAAAATAAGGGAAACTGTCACTGTCAAGAGGAGCCAGACACATGACAATGAAATAGAATGTGGTACCCAGAATGGGGTCCTGGACAGAAAAAGACAAGTAAAAACTAAGGAAATCTCAGTAAACTATGAACTTTAGTTCTTAACAAAATATTAATATAGGTTAATTAATTGTAAGAAATGTGCAATACAGCCCTGACCTGGTTGCCCCATGATTTAGAGCATTGTCCTAACACACCAAGGTTGCGAGTTGGATCCCGTGTCAGGGCACATACAAGTCTCAACCAATAAATGCACAAGTGAGTGGAACAACAAATTGATGCCCCTCTCTCTCTCTGCCTCTCTGTCTCTCTCTCCCTCTCTCTCTCCCTCTCTCTTTTTCTCTGAAATCAAGAAATAAAAATTTTTTTAAATGTACCATACTAATGTAACATGTTAATAATAGAGAAAAATGGGTGCAAACTTTAGAACCAAAACCTGTTCTAAGATATTAAAGTTTGTTAACAAATCCTCTGGATAATGTTAGTCTCTTTGTTTTGGTAGATAAACTTGTCAGGTTCAGACTGCCAGTCCTGACTCACTCTTTGGGGCTGCTGATTCCAATGTCAATTCAAATGTCAAAGCCCTTCCCATGCTCTGTGGCTGCTCAGGCTTGTACTACTCTGGGATTAGTCTGGAAGTTCTTGGCTTGTTTTAGGTTGTATTTCAGTTTCCAAAACCTTTACTAAGTGCTTCTTTGGGTCTCTTCCACATATGTGCAACTCAGGGGTGAAGTTAGGATTTTTATTGGCTCATTCACAGAATAAGAGGATGCCTGTCTCCAGTCCTCCTCTCACCTGGATTTCCCTCTAGTCTCTGCTTACCAGAGTTCCCCTGGCCAGAAAGACAGGTTATTTGCTTTGGTTTTAGGTGCATATGCTGTGGTGGCAAGAACTGCACTGCTTTGTGACAGAGTCTGGCCTTGGGGCAGAGATAGAAAAATAAGAAAACAAGAAAGGCAGAAAGGTGGGTCTTCCCCAACTTGTAGGCTCACGGGGACCCTTCTCCTTGTCCTGCTAGAAAACAAGCTGGGTGCCCATGGAGTATGTGCTGCCTGCTCTCAGTAGTTCTGTCTGTGACCCACCCTTTAGGTCAGAGCCGAGAGATGAAGGGGAAAAAATGAGTAATCTCACTGCTGTCTGTGTCATTCCTCAAGTTTTGACTTCCTTTCCTAAATTGCCTACTCTTGTTTACTTTTCACAGTCCTAAGGAAGTTCATTGCTTTTAAAATTCTTTCCAGAATTTTTAGCAGTAATTAGTGGAGGAGATAGGTGCCTAAAGTTCAGGGTTTGCTTTTGAATCAGCCTTCATCTGCTCCAGTGCTCCCTGGTTCTCAGCTCCTTTCTCTCGGGTTTTAGCTTCCGATGTGATCAACTGGTCCATTAACTTCTAGGCTGCTGACTCATCTGTTTAGTGTCCTTGCCTTTGCTAGCATTCTCCCTCCTGTGGGGCAGCTCTTCAAACTGAGTCCCCAGGTAACACATCTCTTTTGTTTTTTTCCCTAGGAACACCCACACATGCAAATGCACATGGCTCAGCTCTGAGGATGCCACTTTCCTCCGGTCCTGACGGGACTAGTGGTACCATACTTTTCTGGACCTTTTGTTACCTTCCAAATATAACATCTTGAGTCATACTTAGGGGTCATCAAAGACAATGCAGGAGAGGATCAGAGCTAAGGGAACTAACCCAGATAGAGAGGAGGTTCCAAAGTGCACCAGGGGTGAAAGACCAACAGCCAAACTTCTGTGGTGGCATAGGAGACAGAACCTCCTCACAAGCAGGTGTGGTTGTTCAAGGGCTCTTCCTTCCTGGTGGCTTTCCTATTATCTATAGTCTTGCTGAGAAAGGACAGAGAGGTGATCTAGGATCAGCCTGCAAGTGGTTTCATGTTAATGCATTCAGTAGTGACAAAATTAATCCTTTCAAGGAATATATCATTATTTAGAAAAAGTTAAAAGTCAGTTGGAATGTAGACATTGCTGGTCGATTGGATGAGCTTTCATGTTCGCGGTGCTGTTAGTAACCCCAAACAGGGTGGGAGTATAAAAGAAAATGGACCTATGTAGCCTGTAAATTCTCCCAGAAGACAGCACAAAGAAGATTTAAATATATTTTGAGTAGTCCTCTAAGGTAACTACTTTGAATGAGATAGGTCTCATTCAGATGGTTAAATCCTCTCCTGTTTAACTTTGATGTGAAACCAGTTTGTGAACTTATAGACACTTGATTTACCTGCTTAGTTTCCTATGCTTTGCTAGAATTTTCCCATCTGTTCTGGCTTCTCTTCAAACTGATTACCTAGTATATCGGAAGTAACAAGAAATGGATTAGGCTGCAAGTAACAAAGTTCTGAAAAACAAGGATGTAAAGCAATTAAAGCTTATTCTTCTTTACTTGACTGAATGCTCCTCACTGAAAGGGATATTGGGAAATGTGTTTTTCAACTGTGTCCCCCTTGTTCTCCATCTCCAAACAAATTAAGTTTCGTTGGGTAAGCTGGAAAGAGAGAATAGATTTTGGATTGGCAAACTGTTGGAATCTGTCATATCTGGTAGATAAAAATTGTACCTAAGTCCATGGATCTGCTGGAACCAGAGGTGGAAACATTGATTAATGCTTCAAGATCAGCATTGTCAACAGGAAGTAATGGAATATGGGAATATTCCTACTAGTTTACTAATGGCTCTTCCTTGGCTCCTGGTTACCATTGGACATAGTGCCAATCCAAGTTGGACTTAAGATTTTGTTAGCCTTGACCATGAGTGAAAATAGATGTTCAACTCCATCATCCCAGGTCATTAAAATTCATTTGAGTTCATGTGTTTTGGGAACTTGGATCATTACCCAATTTTAAAGGTCCTCATGAGGATGACTGAAAGGAAGGACCATTTAGTGAAATGTTGATTATTCAGAATTGATTACCTATACCTACTTTTCCTTTCTTCCTAGCTAATTCTTATGGCTAAATCATCCATCCATTCATCCATCCACCCACCCACCCACTTGTCATTTATTGAGTACCTATGGTGTACCAGGCTGGTATTAGGCTCTAGGACCTCACAGATAAGTAAGAAAAGTGTGTTCTTTATTTCTGAGGACCTTAAAGTCTATGAGCAGAAAATCCCTTGCCTGACACACAGAGGGGATCAACCAGCGCATGTATTTGTGTACAAGTGCCTTTACCTCTTTCTTCTGGAACTCAGGATTATGATATGATTTGGTCCAAATCCACCCCTCTACTCCCCTCTATTTGCTTATTTCAGGTTAAAAAGAGACAAAACTAGGCCTTTATCTCTATATACAACTCTAAATTTTAAAATCCAAGCTATGCCCAGTACTCTCTATAATGAGAATGACCAGGGGAAAAGAAAATAGTTAGTCTTAAAATGCTTTCCTGTTTTGGACCAAATCTGAAATTTATTTTTGCCTTACATTTTCCTTTGTCCTTTTCCCAGTTCCCCTATTGTTTTTCAGCCTAGCACAGTGGACTTCACACTCAAACCTCCTCCTCAGATTGACGAGGCATCCTGCAGGGACACAGTGGAGCTCCTTAGTGCCAGGAGAGGAGGGAGAGCAATGTGGGATGGAGAGAGGGCGGCCCCACAGTGTGCTGCTGATGGATGGCTGCTTTGTTTAAAGAAGAGAATTTGCATTTCTGTTTTTTTCTTTTGTGAGTTTAAAAGCTAATTCTAGGCCCAAGTGGGAAGGGATTTTAGAAGTAGAATTCTATAGTAATCGACAGCAAAATGATGACGAGCGGTGCTAAGAGTGTGCCTACTTTTTGTCTTGAAAGAAAATTCTGAGTTACTGTTGCTGTTTTTCTTTATAGATTGTACATAATTGTAATAATCTATATCACTCATGGGGCTGAAAAAAAGAGTCTTTGGGGACTCAAGAGGATCTAGGATAGCCATTCTTCAGGGTGGAGGGCTCAAAGCCAGCTTTGCCTACCAGATGTCAGCAGGGGGAGCTGAGAGAGGGGTTGGTGGAGCAAAAGCAAAGCTGATGTTTTTAAGTAGTTTAATGTGGACCAGACACTGTTATAAAAGCTTTGTAAATGTGAACTCATCTACTCCTCACCACAATCCTGTGCGATAAGCATTGTTGTTATTATTTACATTTCATACACAAGAAAACTGAGGTTCAGAGAGGAGGAGCATCGTGCCCAAGGTCACACAGCTAGGAGGTCACACATCTGCAATCTTCAAGACATTTCATATCTCATTTGCTACATTTATTCAATGTATATTTGCTCAATACCCGCTAAGTGCTAGGTACTGTGTAGTAATAGAAAATTTGAGGTATAGTAAGGGCAAAATATCAGGAGATCATTGCCACTAAAAACACAATTTGTTAGTATCCAAAAGGAGGGGGGCATATCAGGCCATGGGGGGCCACATGGATAAGCTCCAGGGTCAGTCAAGTGTCAGGTGGAGAGGGGGGAACTCTGGCAAGAGCCTTCATTGTAGCTTTTGCAGGAAGGAACAGGTGAGGCAGGCTTAGGATTGGCTAATTTGAATGATTTCAGTGGGCTCTCAGCAGGGGTGTCCAACCTGCGGTCCACGGGCCACATGAGACTCAGGGTGGCTATGAATGTGGCCCAACACAAAATCATAAATTTACTTTAAACATTATGAGATATTTTTGTGGTTATGTGTCACAGTGTATTTAATGTGTGGCTCAAGATAACTCTTCTTCCAGTGTGGCTCAGAGATGCCAAAATGTTGGACACCCCTGGTAGGGGTTGTCCCTAGTTGTCTGGTATCTGTGTCTGGTTGATTAGGGAAGAGCAATAGTGGCCTGAAATATGTAGAGCAGGTGGCTAGTGTGGGCTCTGGATGGGTTGGTTTGTATTTGAAAAGTGCAATAATAAGTGAGTTGTTTACTATTTCTAGGAACTGGCTGCTCTTGGGAGGGTTGTCCTTTCAGGGGTAGCAAGACCCCAGATATCAAAGCATCAAAACTACAGAAAATAAAACACATGGTTAATACACTGTGCTAAATGTTGGTGATATAGCATTGAACAAGGCAAGCAACCAGAAAATCAGTGTGTGTGTGTAGAAGACAGCCATTAAAAAACCGTACAATTAGATCATTGATTACAATCCTGATAAATTCTGTAGCAGAGAAGTCTAAGGAGCTAGAAATACATGTAACAGGAGATTGGCCTAATCTGAAGGAGTGAATCCTCACAACATCTTTGTGAAAAGACAAAACAGAAATTATCTGCTCTTTATAACTTTATTTTATTAAATAAGTTTTCACTGAGTTCCCATTGTATACCAAACCATTAGGGATATAGAGATGATGGAAAATTTAAGTCCCGCCCCCAGGGTTTGTAGAGAAACAGGAAGAATAAGACAAGAAGACAGGTTTTTTTTTTAAGATTTTATTTATTTATTTTTAGAGAGAGGGGAAGGGAGGGAGGAAGAGAGGCAGAGAAACAGCAATGTATGGTTGCCTCTCACATGGCCCTCACTGGGGACCTGGCCTGCAACCCAGGCATGTGCCCTGACTGGGAATCAAACCAGGACCGTTTGGTTCCCAGCCCGCGCTCAATCCACTGAGCTACACCATCCAGGGGACAGTTTTGAGATGATGTAAATGCTGCCATTCTGAGGTGAACCTGGTGCATGGGAATGTCATCCAGAAGAGAATGATGGAAAGGGAAAGGAAGGGGATTAGAGAAGGCCCTGGGTATAGGGAGAGGAGCTTGAGGATCTGAAGACTAGGCCAGTCTAGTGGGGCAGGGTGGGGCCATGCTAACATGCTACTGAGGAGTGTGCAGAGGACACAGAGGTGTGAGAGAACCACTGTGCTCAGGCAGTTCCAGATGTGGGCCTGGACATGGTTGCTCATGGGGGTGGTGATGGCAGACCTGAGGCTGCAGGCAAGGCCACCATGAAGAACCTTGGCAGCTGAGGGCCACAGTTGTTGAAGCAGGAGAATGACAAGACCAGATTGGCATTTAGGATAAGATACCTTCTCACCTGTGCTGTTTTCCTACTTTCCCAGTGGTCTCCCAAGCATTGGCAGTAGTAGTGAGAGGCACTGTCAGAAACAGTGCCATCCAGGGAAAAAAATTGCAGAGGAAATCAGGGATGGCTCACCTGAGACCCAGAGCCTCACTGAAGAGATGGGACCAGGATCTAGACTCATATCTTTTGATTTTGATCCATACCAAGAAAGGCAGAAAAAGAGAATATGTAGGAGAGAGAAGGGGAGAGTCTTCCTGATTAGGTGGGACTTACAGTAAATGTACAGACAGGTGAGGCCTGCTCCAGTGAGAGGCAGATACCTGAGCCACCTCCTTTTTGCCCCTCCCATACCCCAGAGATTTAAACTCTGAAGTTTTCTCAAGACTGTCCAGAGTAAAAGTTACTGTGGTACAATCCCTTCCTCAAAATGGCCTGAACCATGGCTGTGGAGGAAAAAGCATCTTATTTTTTCCTGACCAGAGAGAGTCTTTAGTGAGAATTGTTTTTTTCTGACTCTGGTCTGGGGATAGAGATGGGAGCAGAGGGAGCTGAGTCTTAAGAATACCTCAAGGCCTTGAAGGAGAGATGAGAGTTGTCCTGAAATCTCCCCCAAATCAAAGACTTTCCTTCCTGATCACATTGATTTTTTTTTTCTGGCTATCTTGACAGATCATAAAATGCTAACTGGCTGATCCCTTTTCAGGAAAAAAAAAAAAAAGAGAGAGAGTGAGAGAGACAAAATTTACACACAGTTAATGTACATTTGATAATTTTTTAAAAAATGTTTAACAAAGTAACCAAAAATCAGCCCTGGTTAAAGCGTTGGCCCAATATACCAAGGTTGCAGGTTCAATCTCTGGCCAGGGCACATACAAGAAACAACCAATGAATGCATAAATAAGTGAAACAGCAAATGGATCTCTCTCTCTCTCTCTCTCAATCTCAAATTTTTAAAAAATTCAAAGTAAACAACAATCTACAAAATGGGAAAAATATTTCCAAGCTGTATTATCTGATAAAGGGTTAATATAAAAAATCTATAAAGAACTCATACAACTCAATAACAAAACCCCAAATAATCCTATTTAAAAATGAGCAAAGGACCCAAATGACATTTTCTTCAAAGGTATACGGAAAGCTGCTAACCATGCTAATTATTAGGGAGACGCAAATTAGAACCACAAGGAGGGTTCTAGGCCTGTTAGAATGGCTACCTTAAAAAGATAACAGATAACAAATGCTTAAGAGGGTGTGGAGAAAGGGAAAGCTTTGTGCACTATAGTAAATTGGTACAGCCACTGTGGAAAATGGTATGGAGATTCCTAAAAAATAAAAAAAAATAAGACTGCCATATCTTGAACAATTCCACTTCTGGGAATACACTTGAAGGAAATGCAAACATTACGTTGAAGATGTATCTGCACCCCCATGTTCATAGAAGTATTATTTATAATTGCCAAAACATGGAAATAACCTAAGTATCATCCACTGACAAACAAATGAATAAAGAAGTGGTACATATATACAATAGAATATCACTCAGTAATATAAATTCAATAAATCTCAATAAAACTTGAACAAAATTAATTAAAGTATCACAAGTATTTGGGATTAACATTTCAAGTAAAAAAACAAATGAAATTTAAAAAAGTCATTATCTTCATGATTTCTGCAGATAAGGGTTTTGAGAATAGTCTTTGTGGGTGGTTACTGACTTGGGGGCTACAATCAAGATGTTGACTGAGGCTGAAGAATAAGAACCCAAGCTGGCTCACTCACATGGCAGGCAAGTCGGTGCTGGTTCTTGGTGGGAGACATCAGCCTTCCATACTTGGGCCTCCCTGTAGCCTGGCGCCCAAGTGTCCTTACCAGATGGCTTCTACAGAGCAGCTGATAAGAGAGAGAGAATGGCAACTGGAAGCTGTCTTTTTCATAAACTACCTTTGGAAATCACATAGCATCATTTCTGTTGCACTGTAGTCCCTAGAAGCAAATCACTAAGTGCAGTCAACCTTCAATACAGTTGACCCTTGAATGATAAGGGTTTGCATTTGTGGATTCACTTATATACAGATTTTTTCAGTTGACCGTGCAATTCAAACCTGCATTGGTAGAGGATCAACTGGTAGTTGGAAATTTGCATATGCAGAGAGGGCCAGCTTAAGTGATACTTGGATTTCCAGTTGTGTGAGTGTTCAGCACCCGCTAGCCCCTACATTGTTCAAGGGTCAACTGTATTATTTTTTTTTATTTAGTGTATGTGCTACTAAAGTGAGCACAATGTTTTTATAGCTTTTTAAAAAAATTTTTAATATTTTATTTATTTTTAGAGAGAGGAAGGGAGGAAGAAAGAGAAACATTGATGTGTGACAAAAACATCAATAGGTTGCCTCTATTGTGCCCCCAACCAGGGACCCAACCCAGGCATGTGTCCTGACAGGGAGTCAAACCATCAACCCTTCAGTTCGCGGGTCAATGCTCAATCCATTGAGCCACATCAGCCCGGGCAAAAGTCATTTTTACTTTAAAGAAAAAAAATAAATAAGATTGCCTTTTGTATTTTGCCACACATTTAGCATTTCCAGTTTTCTTCATTTCTTCCTTTAGATATCAGGTTTATTTCCTGATATTTCCCTGCAACCTAAAGAGCATCCTTAGCAATTTTTGTTATACAGGTTTTCTTGGGATACATTTCCTGAGCTTTTGCTTATCCTACAACCTCATATTTGAAGGCAGTTTCCTTTAGGTATAGAAATATTTATATATACACACACATTTTACTGTCAGCACTTTAGAACTGTGATTCCGCTATAACTGTATTGTCATTCTGCGTGTGGAATCTTCTTTTCTTCTGGTTGCTTTGAATATTTTATCTTTATCTTTGGTTTTTAGCAATTTGACTATGATATACCTAGTTTTAGTTTTGTTTGTATTTTTTCTATTTGGTGTTCAAAGTGCTGCTTCTTGATTATTTAGGTTGATGTTTGTAATTAAATTGAGAAATATTCATTTTTAAAAATTAGTTCTAGCAATGTGGTGTAATACATTGTTTGATATTTTTGTATTAAATAATCTTTGCATTCCTTTGGCAAATCGCATTTAGTCATGGTAATAATTCTTTTCATATGCTGTTGAAATCCATTTGCTAATATTAAGGATTTTTCATGTGTATTCATAAAGAATATTGGTCTGTAGTTTTATTTCCTTGTAGTATCTTTGGATGGCTTTGATATTAGGGTGATACTGATCTCATAGAATGAATTAGAAAATAATCCCTACTGTTCTATTTTCTGGAAAAGTTTCAGAACTGATGCTTATTTTTTAAAGAATATTTAATTGATCATGCTATTACAGTTGTCCCAATTTTTTCTCCCCTTTATCCCTCTCTGCCCTGCACCTCCCCACCCTCCAGCATTCCCCACATCTTAATTCATGTCCATGGGTCATACATATAAGTTCTTTGCTGGGGGTTGGTGGGTGGGTGGAAGGAGTTAAGGGAGGATACAGGGGAGATAAATGGTAATGAACAGAGATTTGACTTGGGATGGTGAACACACTGTATTGTGTACAGATGATGTGTTATAGAAGTGTGCACATGAAGCCTGTCTAATTTTGCTAGCCAGTGTCTCCCCAATAAATTCAATAAAAAAGAAAAAAATCTCAATGAATCTCAATGAAGAAAAGTAATGTCAATGAACTTCTAAAATTCAGGTACTGATATTTTCAGTTTTAGAATTCTTTTTTAATATTATATTTTATTGATTGTGCTATTACAGTTGTCCTAATTTTTCCCCTTTCACTCCCCTCCGCACAGCACCCCCTACTCCCTTAGGCAGTCTCACACTGTTGCCCATGTCCGTGGGTCATGCATATATGTTTTTTGGTTCTCTATTTCCTATGCTGTACTTTGCATCTCCATGACTATTCTGTAACTACTAATTTGTACTTCTTAATCCCTTCACCATTTTGCCCATCTCCCCAATCCACTCCCATCTGGCAACCATGAAAACACTCTCTGTATCCATAATTCTGTCTCTGTACTTCTTGTCTGCTTAGTTTGTTTTTTTAGATTCAATTGTTAATAGGTATGTGTTCATTGCCATTTTATTATTCATGGTTTTGATCTTCTTTTTCTTAATTAAGTTTCTTTAGCATTTTGTATAATAATGGTGTGGTGATGATAAACTCCTTTAGTTTTTTCTTGTATGGGAAAGTATTTTATCTGCCCTTCAGTTCTAAATGGTAGCTTTTCTGGGTAGAGTAATCTTGGCTATAGGTTCTCATTTTTCATGATTTTGACTATTTCATGCCAATCCCTTCAAGCCTGCACAGTTTCTTTTCAGAAATCAGCTGACAGTCTTATGGGAAATCCCCTGTACATAACTCACTGCTTTTCTCTTGCTGCTTTTAAGATACTCTCTTTACCTTTAACCTTTGGCATTTTAATTATGATGTGTGTTGGAGTGGGCCTCTTTGCATCCATCTTGTATGGGACTCTCTCTGTGCATTCTGGACTTGTATGTGTATTTCCTTCACCAAATTAAGGATGTTTTCTTTCATTATTTTTTTTCAAATAGATTTCCAATTTCTTGCTCTTTCTTTTCTCCTTCTGGCACCCCTATGATGCAAATGCTCAAATGCTTGAAGTTGTCCCAGAGGTGTCCACACTATCCTTGTAGTTTTTGGATTCTTTTTTCTTCTTGTTGTTCTAATTGGTTGTTTTTTCTTCTTCGTGTTCCAAATCATTGATTTGATTCTTGGCTTCATCCACTCCACTTTTTTTTCCCTTGTAAATTGTTCTTTATTTGAGTTAGTGTATCTTTGTTTCTGACTGGATCTGTTTTAAGCTTTTGAGGTTCCTACTAATTTCCTTGAGTATCCTTATGAGCAGTCTTTTGAACACTGAATCTGTTGCTTATCTCCCTTTCGTTTAGTTCTTTTTCTGGCGTTTTGATCTGCTTTTTCATTTGGGCCATGTTCCTTTGTCTCCTAGTTTTGGCAGCCTCCCTGTGTTTGTTTCTATATATTAGGTAGAGCTGTTATGACTCCCTGTCTTGGTAGTGTGGCCTAATGTAGTAGGTGTCCTGTAGGATCCAGTGGCACAGCTTCAACTATCACCCAAGCTGGGAACTTTAAGTTTGCCCTCTTTTGTAGACTGAGTACACTCCCCTTTTGTAGTTGAGCGTTGATTGCTGTTGGCAGGTCAATGGGAGGGTTTTACCCAGGCCAGTCAACTGCAAGGTGTGGCTATGACCATTGACTACCAATCTCTGCCATCAGTGTAGGATCAGCTCTGCAGGGGCAGGGTGATGGTGCTCTGACATGGTCGATAGATGTCCACTGGGTTTATAGGCCCTGGGGTTTCCCAGGTGGTGCCAGCCAAGGTCAGACCTCATGTATGTTCTTCCTGGGGCTTCCTTGCATAAGCTACAAAGCAATCTGAAGATGGCTGCTATTTATGCTGAGCTTGGAAGTTCTCAAGTGAAATCAAGCAGTGAACCTAGGCTGGTTGCTGCTAGTGCTGGGTCTGGGGCCACTTAGCAAGAGGTATAGGGGCTGGGTGTTCACTGAAGTCTACTTTGCTTGTTTGAGAGAATTTAGGAAGTTGTGAGGTATGAGCTAAGACCAGCCATTCATATGGAAAAGCCACTGTTAACAGTTTGGGTGGGCCTGTAAGTTGGGTGGGGTGGAGCCTCAGGGGATCTCTAGGGTGGGACAATCAGTGTTAGGCAATTTGATGGAGTCTCGGCTATAGCACGTGCTTGCTGGCTCTGTGGCCATGTGGGGGGAGGGGTCAGAAAAGGAATGATGGCCTTTGTCCACCCTTCTGGCTGGGAGAAAACTGTCCCCCAGTTCTTGCCCTGATGCCAGAATCTTCAGTTACTCCCCGTATGCCTCTGGTGACTCTCAAGCTGCTACCCTGGTGCTGGAGCTCAGATGAAATGAGTCTGAGTAAGCCCATGTGCAGGTTCTTTGAGAGGACTGCTTGGGACTCTAATAGTTTCTTCCAATGACTCAATCCTCTCTGGTTTTTGCATCCCAACGTTATGGGAACTTAACTTCCTGGCACAGGAATCCTGGGTTTGGGGGCCTGGTGTGGGACTGGGACTCCTCACTGCTGAGATATCCCTACTGAATTTTTGTCTACCACATGTGTGAGTGTCAAGCCCATTCTGCATCTCTGCCCTCTCCTACCAGTCTGGATGGATGTGGTTTCTTTAATTCTGTAGTGTCAGATTTCCATTCAACATGATTTCTGATGGTCCTGAGTAATTATTGTTCTATAGTTTAGTTGTAATTCTGATGTGGTTGTACAAGGAGGTGAAATGTGTTTACCTCCGTCTTGACTGGAATATCCAGTTTTAGAATTCTTATCTTTATAGTTTCCTTTTATATGGTGAGATACCCCATCTCTTCACTCATAATGTTTGTGTTTTCCTTTAAGTCTTTGAACATATTTATAACAATCCTTTACAATTCTTTGTAGGTGAATTTCAGCATCTACACAATCTCAGGATCTGTTTACATTGTTTTTTAAAATTATGGTTCATATTTTCTTGCTTATTTAATTATCTAGTAGTTTTTTATTGTGTGTGAACATTATGGATAATATATTTTTTGAAGGTTAGATTATTTCCTCTTCTGTTAATAGGTGCAAAGAGTGTTGGGTTTTGTTTTTGCAGATAGTAAATTACTGATGGGTCTTCTTAATTCTGTCAAACTTGGTTCTATCCTTTGTTATGGCTTCTTTATTTCAGTTATGTACTTTAGTGCTAAGGCATGGTTTTTACTTTAGTGAATTATCATTATTACCAAAATATTGGCTTCTTGGTTCTCAACTGAGTCTCAAATTCTTGGTAAAGCCTCCACTCTCAGCTTAGGCAAAATCTCAGCACCTCCCAGTTTTTTGGCAATATTTGATCTGTTCTTTAATTTCTAAGTCTCTCATCATCTCTCTTTTTTAGGTCTATGTGGAAATAATCCAAATGTTCATAAATAAATAAATGGATAGACAAATGTGGTATATCTATATAATGGAGTATTATTCAAACATAGAAAAGAATGAAGCACTGATACATGCTGCAATGTAGATTAATCTCTAAAATAGTATGTTAAGTGAAAGAAGCCAGACACCAAAGGTCACACATTATGTGATTCTATTTATATGATATATCTAAAACAGGTAAATCCATAGACAGAAGGCAGATTGGTGATTAACAAATGGCCAGGGAGAAAGGATGATGGGCATTTTACTTTCATTGTTGGCTGGATAATAAGCAAAAGGAGTAATTTCTTAGTGAGTATGAGGTTTTATTTTGGAGTAATAGTTCATCAAATAGGCTAGCTCTACAATCTGTGCCCCAGTATTTCAGTAATAATAATTTAGTATTGGCCTTGGTGTGGGTGTGGGTGTGCTTAAGTAAATCACTAGATGATCATTTTAGATTTAATTTTTATTCTATTTCCTTATTGATTTATTGTATAGTGACATTTAAGCAAATGGCTTGCCTCTATTAGTTTTGCAACAATCCAATAGATGTGGAATGTGAAGTCAATATTTAACTCAGGAACTCTGGGATACCAGAGAAACCACCTGGAGTCTCAATTACATGGGGCCCTGCTAGGAGGTCTCCTGGGAACCCTGGTGAGAAGACTGAGCTGTGGGCTGAGGTCTAGGACACTGGACTCTTAAAGATGGAGGTGAAAGCTATTCCTAACCTATGTGGGGAGTGTCTAACTCTCATCGTGAGGAGAAGCAGTCTCTTACTATCTATAGTTTTTGTCCTGATGGGTGTGCTACAGCAGCAGGACCCTCCACGAAGTGGGGCCATGGCACTGAGCGATGGAGATGGAGGCAGCAGTGTGGGTAAAGTGTCTTGGTAGAGACAGGCTCCAGTCAACTGAGGGATCAGGAAACTGTCCCAGAGATGATTTTGGGAGAGGAGAGGAGAGGAGATGAAAAGCATTCAAGTAGGAAGAATAAGGGACACATAATGGTCCAGGCGTGGTTCATTTGTCTTCATTTCCTCAGAAGAGGGGGTTATAACCTGAAGAAGCATATGGCCCTTTTGTAAGCTGGAATAGAGAGTTATAACCCCTGTAGGGAAAGAGCTCCCCACAACCTGGTTAAAGGGTCAGTTATCGTGGGAAATGGGAAATACCTCAGGGTATACATAGGAGCTACATGGTGACACTTCGGAATGTAATGCAAACCACAGTTGCAGACAAAAGCACCAGCTATGTTTCCTGTCTCACTGGAGAATTTAAGTAATTTGGGGATCAGTTTTGATTACCACCTCAAAACTTAGTAGCTAAACCTTACAATTTCATGAATTAACCAGGAGGTTTTTCTGCTTAATATAGCCAGGGCACTGGAACAACTTGAAGGTCCAAAAATGGCCTCAATCACAAGGTGGCAGCTGGTGCTGGTCACCAGCTGGGGGCTCAGCTGGGACTGTCAGCTGGGCAGCTTGGTTCTCCTCCACAGGGCTTTCCTCTGTGGCTGCTTGGGCTTCCTCAAGTGGGGTAGCTGTGTTACAGAAGGAGTATTTCAAAAGGCAAAGGGGGAAGCTGCACTTAGATCTCCTAAGTCCCAACCCTGGAAGTGACAGTATTATTTCCATGATAACCTATTGGGCCAGCCCGGATTCAAAGGGAGGGACAACACCTCACCTCTTGGTGGAAGAGTGGTGAGGTCACACCGTAAAAGAGAATTTAGAAGGGGAGACATCAGCACAGCTGACTTTGGAAACAGTCTACTGCAGGGTCTTTCCAGGTGAGGGAAGGGACCTAGGAAAATGGGGAGGTCTCAGTGATTCCACCATAATAGACAAAACTTCATACTGTGCTTACCAAGAAATTAAGTTATTTACTTCTCAAAACACTGTAACAGTATAACACTAATAGTATGCACAATTTTACAGCTAGGAAAAATACATCATGGAGAAATTACGCAATTTTTTAAGGCCACCCAATTAGTAGTTAGTGGAGGCAGGATTCCTACCTTGTCGGTACAGCTCCAGAATCTGCATGTCCATTGCAATTAGTGCCGTCTAGACCCCTGGATCTTCTTCACAAACTTTCCCGTAAGTATTCATTAGGGTAGAGATGGTTACCCATATCCTCTTCTTATTCTTGTTATGCTTTAACTACTCTATTTTTGTGGTATCTAATTTTCATGATGCTGAAATTTTCAGGCTTCTCCCATCCCCTGTAATGTGATCTGCTTTATCCTAATCATTAAAAACACATTGATGCTGAATTCCATTGGCTCTCTGCCTGTGACCTTTCGCTGCTCAACAGAGCACAGGAATTTTATTCAGAGATATTTTCTGGCCTTGAAGGAGCAGGTGCTGGCAACACACAGGGCATTTCATGCTTGCAGGCACTCAGCTTCACATGCTCCTGGAAAATGAAAGGCTTCCATTGTGGGAACAGGACAGGTGATCCATTGGTTTTTGCTCTAGGGGTGAAATCAACCACATCAGCCCTGCTCTGTAATCTGCAAATTCCAGTGAACTTGGCAGTTTTTGCCCTAAATGGAACAGACTAATAGGCTTAACTACTGTTCAGAGAGCTGGTGAGTGTGTGCAGACATACGAGTGAGTTTTATAAAGCAAAACCTAAAGTCTAAAAAGAAGCAAGTGAATACAACCTTGCTCTTTAATTGTTTTATTTATTGATTTTCGAGAGGGAGAGAGACAGAGAGAAACATCAATTTTGTTGTTC